>JAYMSR010001042.1:0-11350 GCA_036897825.1 Plantago rigida | reverse complement strand
TAATTCTCAATACGGACTACGAAACCTGAGCGGACTGCCTGACGATCGAACCTTGACGTTTTCCACCCTCATCAAGTGTGATTTGTCATCTAAGTCAAATTGATTTCTAAATTCTAATCATGAAGAATCCAAAACTTCTCTATTTTTGAAGAATTTGAAACATATTTCGAAATCGAGTAGAGATTTTAATCTATGACTAGGAGATAGCTGGCCATATTTAGACCGGGTTGGTGATGTGAACCCGATAACCCATATGACAGCGAGCGGGTCATTTCTTTTTGTTTTACAGTATAGACAAATTAAGGTTCCATGGAAACAGACACCATCTTCTTCTGAGCAAATCAAGCATCTGAACCAAAACGATGTCGTTTGAGGAGGAGGAAGAGACCTTCGAGCACACACTCCTCGTTGTCCGCGAAGTGACCATCTACAAGATCCCTCCACGCCCAACTTCCGGCGGTTACAAGTGCGGCGAGTGGCTCCAGTCCGATAAGATCTGGTCCGGCCGCTTACGTGTCGTCTCCTGCGACTCAAGATGCGAGATCCTCCTTGAGGACCCTACCTCCGGCGACCTTTTCGCCGCCTGTTTCGTCAATCCTGGCCAGCGTGAGGCGGCGGTCGAACCGGTGCTCGATTCGTCGAGGTACTTTGTGCTCAGGATCGAGGATGGGCGTGGAAAGCACGCGTTTATAGGTTTGGGGTTTAGTGAGAGGAATGAGGCTTTTGATTTCAATGTCGCCTTGTCCGATCATGAGAAGTATGCGAAGAGGGATGGTGGTGATAAGGAGGTGGGGAGTGGTGGTGGAGAAGTGGATCAGCAGCAGATTGATATTCATCCTGCTGTGAATCATAGATTGAAGGTTACTAATTTCTAATCACTTCGATTGTTTCCGATTCGTTCTTGTTTTAGTTGAGTGTGTTAGTGATGGAAAATGCAGATGGTGTTAGTACATTGGAGAATTGAAGGTTAATAATTACTAAGCACTTCGAATTTTGCCGATTCGTTGTTGTTTTAGTTGAGTGTGTTTGTTGGATCAGTGTAGTAGTGATGGAACATGCAGATGGTGTTAGTAGATTGGAGAATTGAAGCTTACTAATTACTAAGCACTTCGATTTTTTCCGATTTGTGTTTTTTTAGCTCTGAATATTAGTTAGATCAGTGTGTTAGTGATGGAACATGCATATGGTGTTAGGAGATTGGATAATTGAAGGTTAATAACTACTGATCAATTCAATTTTTTCGATTTGGTGTTGTTTTTATAGCTCAGTATGTTAGTTAGATCAGTGTGTTAGTGATGGAGCATGCACATGGTACTAGTAGATTGGAGAATTAAAGGTTTGAGCTAGGCTGTGGGAGATTGTAGTCCGTATTTATGCCAATTGTCGTTTGTGTAAAAATATAAGTTGTGAGTTTTATGCAGTTTGGAGTTAGCGATGGAGAGGCTTGTTTACCCGATGTTGTAAAAAGGAAATGCATTTTGAATTATTTGGAAAAAAAATTGCTATGGAAGGAAAGAAAAGTAAATTAAATTTTGAATGATTTGGAGTGGAATTTACTTATTTTGTATTTATCGATCAGTAAATGAGCCCAAAGGAATTACATACAGTAGTTGGAAATTTTCGAGCTAGAGTTAGTAGGTAGGAAAATTCAATTTTTGCTATCTATTGGGAAAATTGCATTCCAGGATTTTGGAAATCAGTGTTATATTGGTTTTTGTTCTGGTAGAAATAGAATCAGGTCGAGCTTTATGACGTGGCCACGTGGGAATTTTGGAAGGAGTGGTTTGTGACTCGATGTTATAGAAGGTAAAGGAAAAATTGTCTTTTGAACGAAATGTCTAGAATTGGGAGGAGCTATGTATTGATGGATTCAATTCGTGAGAACAAAGAAATTGCGGGGGTAGGTTAAGAATGACATTGTAAACTTTGTATTTGTATAAGCACACTTTGTAGTAGGTAGGGAGAATTTAAGTTTGAAGCTAACTTGGGAAGTTCTAGCCCAGTACGGATGCAGTGGCATGACTAAAAGTAGATTGGTTTTAGTCTACTTTATTTTCAGTGTAGAAATAAGAGGTACTGAGTTTGAATTATGTGATATAGGAGTTTGAGAATATATGTCTTGTTTGCACCCCTTTTATTGAGTTCCATGTTATAAAAGGGGAAAATGTGTCTCACGTGATTTGTCGCATTAATTCAGGCTAGATTAACTTCACGAACTTCGCTTGTATAAATCAAGTATTGAGCCAAGTGATGAGAAACCGTTAGAGATTGCTTTAGTAGCTTGCTGTGGTTTGATTCGCTATATCATGTTTGTTAACCAAGTTATGATTATATCAGAGATGGATTGTAGCGTTACATGTACTGATCATTTTGCTTTTTGATGCTCTCGCTTATTAAATATCATTGTTATTCAGATTAACTTTGTTATATGCTGTGAGATTTGAAGTATAGAGTAAGGACTAGCAACATATTCTGCAAAGTGTATTTGCTTTAATTATTTCTTATTTGTATGTAGGAAGGTGAGACAATTCGAATAAATGTAAAAAACAAACCAGCCAGTGGAGCTGGCATGCTTTCTGCAGCAGGATTATCTGGAGGAGTCGCTGGAAGCGCAAAACCTAAACCTCTAGCACTTTCCCCTCCACCTACTGGAGCTGTCAAAATTAGGACTCCACTTCCTCCTCCACCCAATGCTGCTGCTACTGTTAGAATGGCTTCTGCAACTCGTGGCACTACTCAGAAGGGAGCCACGGAAAATTCAAGGCAGACTAGTGATCCTCTAACCGATCTCTCTCAACTTGAGGCATGTTTATTCAGTCCCCTTAACTGAAGTTCTCTCCTGGTTCTTTATCTTTTGATGTGCTAGTAAATATCTTCCTTCCAAATATCTGTTCCCGAGTGTTTCTTTAAGCCATTCATATCACTTCGTGATAAGTCCTAATTATACAGCGTATGAATATGGTTATCACTATATCGTGCTCAAATTACAAGTGTAATATATTTTGTACTTCATCCCAGATGAATATTTATTTCTTCTTCACCCTGAGCTTAGCTACCATTGAGAAATGTTAGGAGAATGTGGCATATCACCCAGTCTAAAATAAGCCTCTAGTATCATATGGTGTTCTTTAGCTCTGCAAGATAGGAACATTCATAACTCAATATATGTTAATTTGTGAAGTACTGCAAAGTTAAAGAAGGTTCTGCAGAAAGTTAGTGTCATATGGTTATCAGCAAGTGATTGCAAGTGCTGATTGACATTTCATCGTTAACATGATGTTGTTATGATCTTATTCCTAGTATATATGAAGGCTGTAGAAACTAAAAAGCCCTAGCAACCTAGGGCTGCCACGGCATATTGCCTGGTCTCTGAAGCTACTGCAAGGAAATGAGTATTAGCTTCACCATATGATAATCCATGCCTTTGTATGGAGGAAGTTAATTACATGCTGACCTTTGGTTGAAACAAACTAGCTGTACTTGGGTTCACATGTAACATGTTCTTTTCCATCTCCAAAGTTGTATGCTGTCATTGTAGATGCATTGCAGATTGATCAAGTATATGTTCTTCATTTCTCAATCTTTCCCTGTTTTCACATCTATTTCCTTTAACTTATACAAGATCTTGAATCTTGCTTGGCATATAATTAGGATATTGACGATGATATTCTTCTTCCTGTTGGTTTCCTGTTTGAATTTGCAGAAAAATCTTCCCAAGGCTACCGGATCAGGATCTGCTAAAACCTCTGCAGCTGGCTGGGCTGCATTTTGAAGATTCAACCTTTCAACCTTTTGTGTATTTGTTGGTGTTGTACCATGAGAGCTGAGAAATTCGAAAAGGAAATATCGTAAAGTTAAGAGTTGCATTTGTTGCTAAATATATATGGAAAATTTGTCTCATTTTAAAGGACTTTATGTACCTTTTGCCCTGACGGAGCTTTCTGTTAGTGTTTTCAAAACCACAAACTATTCCATTTAGTTCCCATTTCGTAGAAGGGAATGATTAACAAACACCACACCTCTTGTTCCTAAATGGTTGATAGTAGAATGGATCAATCTCAGTTTTTATCACCTTACCATCATCTATCGCCAATCTATTAACCAGGCTGAAATGAAACCCGTTACAAGTAAAAACAAAAGGGAAATAAACACCGCCGCAGAGCATCACACAATAACCAGATCCATTTCTGGGGTAAAATTACTCTTCATGACAATCTACCAGTAACAAAAAATTTGTAAATGCATCTACTTTTGTGCAATTATAATAACAAAAGAACAATAGAGCTTTTACACTAGAAAACCTGCCGCTTCTCTTTTAACCCCTAAAACCGAGCACTCTTTACATCAAAATGTCAGGGATTGTTTGTTATACCTGAACCTTCAGTCAAATCACCTAAAGAAGAAAGCCTCTACTCAAGCTGTGGCTCTAAAAAATAATATACCACCTTCCAAGAGCAAAGATCCAAGCAAGTAAAATGCAGCAGTCTATATGTTCGCCACATTATTCCCAGGTGGTAAGAAGAATCTCAGAGCACAAGCCCGGAGCCCCAATTACCAAGCATCATTGATCGAGGTAATCTTGCTTCAGAACCCAATGGGAACCCTCAGAGGTTTTCTCCAAGGTAGCTATCTCCTTCAGAAGATTTTTAAACAGGGGCAAATCTTTTGGAGGTATCCTACTTCTAAAATGATCCACAATGATGGCAGAACTTGTCCTTCCACCTTTTTGCTGAATAAATGTACATATCTGACGAATCAGAACTTCAGGCTGTACCCCTGAGCTGTTAGATATCTTTGAAGGCCCAGGTTGCCTCTCTCTATAGGGGGTTCTCGTACCGAACTGATGCTCAAGTCCAACACTTACAGCACTTGCTTCGTTTCCTTTTATCCTGGCCAGTAACTCAGCTGAAGATAATGCTTTACCAGACGACACTCCAACAGAAAAACCATTTCGACTGCTGCTTGGTGCTTGTTCTGATGACTTTGAACTACTTGCCAATTGGTGGTTGACAGTGGAGCCAAACTTTCTTTTACCAGATAACGGTGCACCTGCAACTCCTGATTTGCCGGTCCAAGTTGGAACAGAAATGCTTTCACGGCTTCGGAGCATCCTCGATTGACGCAAAGCTTCTGCTGCTCTTTGTGCGACTTGTGAAGCCTGCTCGTCAAGCCTCATCTTTTCTTCATCATGAGCATTCATGATGGCATCATGGTTCACGGCGCTCTAGGAAATTACAAAATTAAGATGTAAGTGACTGAAAAGTTTTTTTTTCTTTTCAGCAAAGCCTAAAACTACACCAATAAATGTCAAAATAACATGCAAAATGACAAGCGGATAACAATATTAATGCACCAATATAGCTGTGAAAATACATTCACACCCCGTATGTTACATATGACTTGACCTAAAACCCCATGTTATTTTCAAGCGTACAATTCTGGAGCATATCTTAAAGCCCACTCGTCACGATAGTGAACAATTAGATGCGGAAAAATCTGCAAATTCAGGGTCAAATGGATTTTTAGAACATAAAAAACGATACTGTACAGTACCAGGTCTACTCTTATTATCACATATGATAGTGCTGAAGCCAAAAGGCTACCAGCAGCATTAAGATTTCAATACAAGTGAAACAGTTATGAACAAACTCACATGTATCCCATGGGCACCAAAGAGACTCTGTAAAAAGCCTGTTTCTTCATCCACCATCATATCATTTTGGGTAGATTTTCCTTCACGCATATTTTCATTTTCTGAATTAGTCCCATGGTCAAGTGGAGTACCATTGGCTTTTGATGTATTAGCTTTCAGGTATTTGTCCTCTTTATCTGTCTGAGCCCCAATAACATTGACTTCTTCAGATAACTCACCAAATATGCTAGAGGTCTCAGTAGAGGCACCATCCTCATTCAAGGTAAAAAGATCCTTCATATCCCTGGACTTGAAGAATCTTCTCTGCTGCGGATTCTTCAATATCTTGTTAGTAAGAAAATGTTTATATATCTGCCTGTGATACACCTTCTCTTCAATGGTTCCACGGGTGATCAATCTGTAAATTACTACGTCCTTTTTCTGGCCAATACGCCAAGCACGCTCCCGTGCCTGCCATAAAACATGGTTGCAAATAAATCAACAAAGGAATCGCACTGAACCTTAAATAAGTATATAATCTTCTCAAGCAACCCAAAAGAAGTCTTTTGCATCCACACAAATTCAATTTGGATTATTGAACAAAATCTACAAAATACAGCAGGTAAACTAACTCATTTAATAAATGTCGCAGTTCATAAGAGCAGCATAATAACTTCTGCAGAAAGCCAATGACATAAAGATAAGTCATTGCAAACCTGCATGTCAGTTGAGGGATTCCAATCAGGGTCGAAAATGATCACCCTGTTAGCACCAGTTAAATTTGTGCCCAGGCCACCAACCTTGGTTGTCAAAATAAAAATGAATACTTCCTCAGAATTATTGAACTCATCTATCAGAGCCATTCTTTGTTTGACAGGAGTGAGACCATCCATTCTCCTGTATGTCAAGCCATTAGCAATTAGATAATTCTCGATAATATCGAGCATCTGTTGTGTTTGTGTAAAAAGAAGAACGCGGTGTCCTTGCTCCTTCCATACATTGAGCACTTCAGCAACAACTTTCATTTTTCCACTACGTACCGGGTTACCAAAATCCGGATTCCCATATGCATGTTCTCTCTCGAGAAGATCAGGATGGTTGCAGATTTTACGCATCACATCAATTCCATAAAGAGAGTTACGGTTGCCATCAAAAATTTGCTCAACATCTGAGCTAGCAAGAAACGCTCGGTAAACAGATCGCTGCTCTGGAGTAAGACTGCAGAACAGGACATGTTCAGTCTTCTTCGGAAGCTGAGCATTTACATCCGCCTTCATTCTCCTGAGGAGGTAAGGCATGATCAGGTCACGTAGAACAACAGCACACCTGCAAAATTTATTTAGCAATAAGGAAAAGGGAGAAAAGAAGAAATGCAAGAAGGCAAAGGTTGATGACCATGACAGGAGCTACAAAGTTTCTGCAGTTCACTTTAATATGCATTTGCGGTATAACAACATCAACCACAACATGTTCATCCTTTCTGTGGTCTAACAAAATGAAAATTTTGCATATCAATGGACGACAGAAAGCCTCGCTCTTTTCTATTTTGTACTTCAATAACCTTCACTGAGATCAGTCAGTATGGTACTGAGGTACTTATCTGACAAAATTATATTCGGACTTTCCTGGTCAAAATGAACTTGCCTTGCTAGTTAAAAAATGCCAAAAGTGGCAGCATCAGGCCCTGTATTATACTCTGACAGAAGGAAAGTTCTAGCCCATCAAACATACCTGTACGCGGTGGATACTTGCAGAGGTGTTGCATTAGCATAACCTCCAATAGATATCGGCGTTGCGAACTCAACTTCAAACACAGGCAGAACACCTAGCTTTCCAGGGAAGACAAAATCAAACAAGGACCACAATTCAGACAGCTTGTTTTGAATTGGCGCACCAGTCATTATGATGCGATGAACAGTTTGTAACTGTTTGCAAACAAGAGTGACCTCAGCATTTGGATTGCGGATCCGATGTCCTTCATCCAAAACTGCATATCCCCACTCAATGTCCAACAATTTGTCACCGAGTAGACGAAGTTGCTCATAAGTAGTTATCAGTAGCCCAGACTCCGATCTTAGGACGCGATTCATCAAAGAATCCCACTTTTTGGCACTCTTTGATGAGGGTTTATTTTCAGATTCACTGTCCACAAAATCTTCGCTATCACAAGCACTATCACTTGAATCCTTTTTCTTTCTCTTATAGGATGCTTCCTGAGCAGAGTCATGTAATAATTCAACATGGAAACTAGGGTACCACTTCTTAGCTTCTCTCTTCCACTGACGCAAGAGAGTCACGGGACAAATAATGATGCTTGGTTTGTACTGACCACTGAAGTGCAATGAACCAAGAAAAGCTAAGATTTGTATGGTTTTACCGAGACCCATTTCATCCCCAATGATTCCACCAGATCTTTGACAATGAAGTTCCCATAACCACTGGACACCAACCTTCTGATAGTCAAAGAGTTCATCAAAAATTGTTTCTGGGATTCTTAACCCCCCTTCAAGTGTCACAAATGGTAGGCCTCCATCAGTAATATCTTCAACATCTTCGGCATCTTCCAGACCGTCATCTTCATTGCTCAAGGTCCTTCCGTCTTAACAAGAAGCACGTAGATTTCTTTTAAAATTACATATAATGTGAAATAAAAGAAAAAAGCATCAAGAAAATGAAGAAGAGAACATTAAGAAACAGACAGTCACAAAAGTTAACCTTTTCATTACCCAGAACAAACATCGCCTCCTAATAAACTCACGACATGTTTGATATAGTCGAACAATTTATTTAAGCCTGTTGATGAAAAAACACCTGGGAGGGCCACCCCCAAAGGTACCCGACAATGCTTGACCAAAAACCCAAAGGAAACCGAAAAGAAGAAAACAAAAGCGACTTAATTAAGCTACTAAAGAAGCTTACTTAACAACTACTGCGGGAAGTTTAGACATATAGTTGCAAGTAACAGATGTAGGTGGTGAACCCAAAAAGGATAAAAGAAAACAACTTAACTAAGCTTCTCAAGGACAACATGCAACTACTGAAGAAATTTACTACTAACATATAGGAATATTAACATAGTTCTAGCACATTAACTAAGGCTAGAATCTTCACGTACCTCGCATGATTAAATTTAAAAAGTAAAATTTAAATAACCTTGTTAAGGTCTTTTGCATTAAGAATCTAATCACTTGAGGATTTCTTTCACAACATCATCAATTATAAGGATTAAAAAATACATGCAGATGCCATTTTCTATGCTTCCAAGGAATCATGCTAGCGCTCACATGGAAGAGAAAAAGGAAAATGGCTTATTTGACATGGACTGCCTTAAAATTGTTTACCTATTATCCGCTGCAGTTTAATTTAAATTTTAATCATTAGAGCAGAATGAAGTGAGATATTTCCAAAAAAAAGAGTTTATGTAATAGCCTGGACATACCAATATCATCCTGCAAATTATCTTCACGAGAAACCAACTTCCTCCATTTCTTTTCAGGTTGAGGTCTTTTCTTTTTCCTTCTGTTTACTTTATCCTTCACAATTTCAAGTGATGAAGGGTTCTTCAAGGGTTTTGTTAACCGTTTAAAAGGGTGACTAGGCGGATCAAGTCTTGGTAGTGATTCAGGATCTAGCAACTTTGTCATAGGTCGTCCCTGTGCAGCTTCAGATATTAACTGAGCAGTCCTAGCTATACTTGATTGAGTAAGATCACTAGTTTCAATATCATCTTCAAATTCTGTGTCTCTCCGGGAGGGTCCTGGATCTTGAATACGCCGTTCATAGCCTCTAAGCATGTGAAAAGGTGTGAGTACCCCTTTCCGAACTAATTCATCTTTTTTCTGTAAAATAAAAGATGCTACATTGATTATTACAGTTTAAAAAGAATATTAAATTCGATAGTATAGGAAGAATATTACATACCGTTTCTACGAGTCCTGCAGATGCTGCGTTTAGAACAGCATCAAACTGGTCGTCATCACCCAATGCAACTTTTCTTAGCCTCTTCTTCTGATTCTTATTAGTTTTTTCAACCTGCTGCAACCGCAGCTTGGGCTTAGGATCATCTTTTATGAGGTCTTTGATCAGATGTTCATTTTGGCTATTTTTAGAAGAATCTATAATATCTTTCTGGAGTTGATCCCTCGTTTCTATCAGGCTTCTCAAGCGTTCTGTCGTAATAGCATGCTGAAGGGACACATCCTTCGGAAGAGCTTGGAGACCATTTCTTTCTACACTTGTGTTTCCATGTTCTGTTTTGACATCACTATCAGATAAATTATCTTCATCTCTGTTCAAGTTTTCCAACTCTTCTACAGCAGATGTGACAGCATCTATTTCAAGTTTAACCGCCCTAAGTTTATTTAACAGGTTCCCATCATTAGCAGAAAATGGTTCATTGCTCCTTGCTCCATCAAGAGTTTCCTGCTCACTGCCCACAGCAGCATTGTCACCGTCACCCGCATCTTTTGATGCCTTTCCAAAAAAGAAAAGAAATTTATAAGGCAATCAAGCAACTGTCTCATTTAATTCTCAGCAAGCTTAAAGTGCCACACCAGTTAAAACAAAATTATGTACACAAGATTCTGACTGTCTAGAACATGTTAATGCTGAGCCTCTCTATACATGATAAATACAATTCTAATCACGATATTAGTGGTGCAACTTCTGAATATACTACTAAATAAGTTACTGAAGTATGAACAACATAAATCAGTCAGTGAGAACTAATATGAGCTGATTCGTACTCAGAACTAACTAAAAAGACCAACTTACTACCGCAAAAACAATCTGATGAATTGCGATGGAATGAACAAAAGACATATATTATAGAACAGTAGTCAGTAGTCACCTCTAATTCAACAACCAGCCAGAGATGCAACACTTTAGGAGCATGTACAAATACACAGACACATATTATATTTATTATATATATAACCTCTTGTATAACATCACGCTCGATGTCTTCAGGATTGGCAGACGTAATGCCTAGAGTGCTCAGCAGAGCCCTATCTTCTTCCTCCTCGTCCATTTTAATTGCATCACTTCTTCCTGTCCCAACATTTCCATTCATCAGTCATCACTACAATAAGCGAGATTTAGCAGAGGAGAATGGAGAGAAACCCTAAATTCTGGGAAAAGGGAGTTGGTTTGTAATTGAATTTTGGCGTGGAAAAAGCGGTGGGTCCAACTCTAAATCAAGGGGAACATTTAACATGAAGCACGATAATTGGAAGTAGTCATAAAAGAGGATCCAATAGGACTCGACACACCGTAACCTGCAGAGCACTCATCAACTGGAATTGGAGTTTCTGATTTCAATTCACGACTGCACCACTTGACAGTCAATGACTCGATTTTTAAAATGGCACGTAGACCGTCCGGTCAATATTAAAGTTGTTAAATCGTGTATTGACCATGAAACATGATAATTGGTAATCAATTGTCGATATTAAATGCACATTTGGAAGTTCACTACTTGAATGAAATGCACAAGTGTCGTTCACAATTGCACATGGAAACTTATGCATTTGAAATGGCTCAAGAGAGTGCAATTCGGATGGCAGCCACATCAAAATGCACGGGCCTAACGAAATGTGTTTAAACGGAATTGTACACAACCATTCACTTAGCAATGTGTGGTCAACTATTTTTTTTGTTAAATGTGCAGTCAACCTTTAAATTGCCCTATAATACACAAACTCAACCAACCAACTCCCA
>JAYMSR010001041.1:0-11359 GCA_036897825.1 Plantago rigida | reverse complement strand
TTCTTTGAGATAAGAGAGAAAATAAAATGCTGACATGTTTCTGAAGCATTAAATTTATGAAAGCATTAATTTTCAAATAATTATTTGATCAATATTCAGAAAGTCCTAATTCTCCGAATTGCTTCGTTTTCTTGAAAACACTCTTTTTGCATTTTTTACTGCTTTCTAAAATGGTTTTCTATAATGATTATCCATTAGGATCTATGGATCAAGCAGTTTCCTGACAAAGCTTCTGTTATGTTGTGCTATTCTTTACTGTTTCCTATGTTATTGTTCTGTCAGGGAAGGGGTCATACTGAAGAGAGTTTGAAATGTAAGATTTTTCTTGCTCTGTCCCCATATATGTTTCTTTTAAAGACACAGCAATCTCTGTCCAAAATTGTAACTTTTAGATGGTGTCGGTTTTCAGTTTTATGTCCACATTTACACTTTTGTTGTTTTGATGCGATGCATCTAGAGTAAATGAAACTGCCAAGGGACCTTGTGCTTGACCATTTCAAACTGACAGCAGCAAAAATGCTTTTTCCAGGGTCAAAAGTACCTTGGATAGATATCATACCTTTGGTCTATAATATAGTATACTTTTTCTATCTTAGTGAGCCTTATTGTGCCATTTTCCTTGTGTCTGAATTCTGAGAAAGTTCAACAGCAGACCGTTTTGTGAAAATTGATGGAAAGAATATCTTTTGTACCCTGCAGAGAAATGTGATATATTACAAAGGCATTAAGCATGCCTTGCAAACTATTTGCAAAGAAGAAGGTGTCGCAGGTCTATATAAAGGACTTGGCGCAACATTATTGGTATGTTCCACTTCACTTACTTTCATCAATTGATTATGCTTCATTTGAATGCCTTGCTAATCTATATAGCTGGGTTAAAAATGCAGGGTGTTGGCCCAAACTTAGCTATTAGCTTCTCAGTATATGACACCGTGAGATCATATTGGCACATCCACAGGTAAGGATGTACTTATTGCTGATAATATACCTTTAGTCAGAGCAACCTTTCTGTTGGACCTTTAGGTTCATTTGATAATCATGTACTCACAATCATTAATTGATGGATTTCAGACCTGAAGATTCAACTGTACTTGTGAGCCTCGCATGTGGGAGTCTTTCGGGCATTGCATCGTCAACAGGTTAGGATCTGATCAAATGAATCTCTTGTATGTTTGTGGTAGGTGTTTATATGAAGTTATGATTCTAAAAGGGTATGAGCTCTTCAACATTCAAATTTGGTAGGATTTTAGGAGGCAGCAGCCATCAGGCCCAGTGAAACTTGAATTACTAATTCAGTATCCTCCAATGTACCATCGTTCTTAGCCAGAGACTATTCTTATGGTTCTGCTCTTACTTGATACAGATACATATTCCGATCATGAAATATGACTAAGCTTCTGTTCGAATGAACTAGGATATAATGTTCTGAGTTTAACTGACTGTCCCATACATGGTAGAGGATCTGAATGCCTGTAGCTGTCTTCAATGCTTTTGATGCAGAGAAGCAGGTTGCGGGTGCAGGCTTGCCAGTAAGTTTATAACAAGATTGACACATATAGTCTGATGTCTGGACATTTAATCTGGCAATATGAAAATTTGTAAGAAACTAGAAAATGCATTCTGTTTATTGTTATTTAACATAAGCATGGTGTTTTAGTATAATAAATTTCAGAAAGATTAATTTTTCTGGTGATTTGGCTCTTTAAAATGCAGAAGCTCCAGTATTATGTGTCTAAATTCAGGTGAGCAAGTTCTGCAGTTACCAAATTGTGAGAGGTGTCCTCTTTGAGGTATGCTTCTCAGTTGGGCTTTACCTACTGCTCCCCGATTAATGTCACATAGAAGGTTCTGTGACACATCACTGACAACTTTAGATTGATAATCATATTAGAGCAAAATTAGTCAGTCATGTCACAATCCAACCCCAACCGATGCGCAATTGGATGAGTGACCAGAGTTCTGCACCTGTTCAAAGAACAGATAAAATGTGGTACTTTTTTAGGAAAGACTAGACACTAGTGGTGAAAACCAATTAGAGGAAGTGCATAAAGAAGTAGCAATGAAAATTCCACATAAGAACTATAGTTAGCTTGGCTGGATCTTTACCTTGCTTGATTTTACTGGAGGTTTGGTTATAACATGGACTGCATAGATAGGTCTTGATTGAATCAAGTTGATTCCATATTGTGCCTGATAAATGGAAAATGTCTTTTCTTGATCACTTTGATTGTTTGACCTGATTTTCTTTTCTTTTTCCTGTGATGGTATATCATATTTGAAGTTACAATCACCCTCCGTTGTCGATTTTTTTTTCTGTTCTAATATATATTTGTTATTGCAGTGGCATATCCACTTGATCTAGTGAGGCGGAGGATGCAGTTGGAAGGAGCTGGTGGTAGAGCCCATGTCTATAAAACCGGTCTTCTTGGTGCATTCAAGCATATTATCAGAACGGAAGGCTTTCGTGGTCTGTATCGAGGAATTCTGCCTGAATATTACAAGGTCGTGCCAAGCGTGGGTATTGTTTTCATGACATACGAAAAAATGAAACAAATCCTTTCCAGCATCCCTGATTAGTTGACTGGGGCAAGATGTCATCCATAATAGAGATGAGTGACCTTTTTGGCTGGTTTAGTTGAAGATAGTTCATAATATGGCCGATTGAGATGGATTTTTCTATCAGTGTATAGGTATACTACATGAACCACACTCAAGTACAACTCAATTCAGTTGTAGAACAGTTTTGTCACGTATCGAAGCAAAGCTTCGTTCCCACATGAAGTTCGTGTATCTTCAAGTAGTGTCTGTACGTCTACTTTTCAATGTTGCTGTTAAAGCTCCAGTGATCAAATTTCATCTCATTCTCCAGTATTCAATTGTATCAGGGCGAAAATACGCTACATATAAGATCCATCTTTACAACATATTCTTGAGCTACAATTCATACAAAAGACATCAGGGTCATTGAGCTGAAAATGCTGCGACGATAGTTTATGGCTCATGTTCATGAATAATTCTACTGTTATTTAAAAATACTATGTGTGCAACTGAATCTCGAGAATAAATAAGCAAGTATACGTTTATATCTGCCATGGGACATCATACATTGTATCCGCAACCACACCTCCACCCCCTTCCCCTCAACGCCGAAAAAGGAAATGGAAAAAAAAATCATGTATGCTAATCTCTGCATCCTCTTGGGGGAGCTCATTTTATGGTCATCACTGGCAGAGTTCCCTGCAAGAGGTCTCCACAACAATACATCCAGTTAACAATATTACACCGGAAAAGTCCCAGTATATCGAATGTGGTCCAGTGTCGACCGGAGACCGTATTTATTCACTGCTGTCATGGCGGATCTATATCCTTCTCCATATGCTGGTGATGCATCATGAGCAATCTGATGCATAAAGAACTCTCCTAGCTTATTCTCAACACAAGATTTGCCACCCTTTTTAGTAGCTGAAAAGGAAGATGATGATGAAGCTGATGATGTGGATGGCATACTTGTTGAACCATAAGACCATCTTGAAGACGATGGGGCTGTTGATGAGGATGGTGCACTTCGTATTCCAGGTATGACTTCTGATTCGAGCCACATGTGAGAAAGTACTTGACAGATACCTTCCTCGATTTCAGGCCTTAGATTACGGTAGCCTGTAACATTAATACATGAAATTATGGCATGGTAACAAAATAGTATTACTTTGTTATATCCAGAAACTATTTTTGCAGACAACTAAGTCCTTGTTATTAAGTTCTTATCAGGCGAAAACAATTTTATTACCATTGAGTCGCAACCATCCGTGCATCAACTCATGTGCAAGGATTGCACCTGTCAACAACCTGTAAAAAGAAATGATCGATTAAAGAAGCAGCTTTTGTGACGATCAATCCAATATTCCAATTTTTTGCGGACAAGTATGCTAAATCTGTCATGTATGATGAAACTGAGAATGCAGAAGCTACCTTGGCAGACCATATAACACTAGAATGGCTGTAACCTCACATCTCCGTGTCAGCTTTTGTGGTTGTGTTCTGAGTCCTACAAGTCCACGTCGCCCCATTCTTGGTCTCCTCAGTATCTGCATATTACAGAATGAGGAACACAAAGAAAGGTAAAGATTTTTCAGTTATTATTTTGTTGTGAAGTAGCAATATAAAACTTCAATTGTCAATAAATAAAAAAGTTATCTTACACTAGTAACAGTCTGTTCTTCGGACAGGCATAAGCCTCTTGTTTCAGGCATGTGATGGAAGCCCTGGAAGAACGATACCATCAGAACTACAAACGCACATCAATGCTTACTAACCCTGCATCAAGGTATTGCAACCCTATGGTTTGACAAATTACACCATCCTCATTCCTGGGGGGGTATTAAACGGATATTTGGAACTGGGAAGTACCAACAGTCCGTGATAAAGGAGGTTCGTGTAATTTCTCAAAACCATAGAGGTATGGGCAAAAACAGAAAACTGTAAAAATAGGATGATGTTTACATGTTTCTCCCCTTCAATAGCCTCGTTAAGGGCTTGTCTTTCAACAAGAAGCATCGGAATTTGCTGGTTGATTCTCATATTCATTCCTTCGTAATAATCCCTGATTGAATGGTACAGTGGTTGACAGTCACCAGCATCCATGATAGCTGATTCCATGCACTCTAAGCATAAACTTCGCCCGTCACCAAGTAATATATATCTAGTATTTCGTGACTTGAAACAACAAATGATCTCTCAGAGGATGAAACAAAAGCAATAATAATACAAGAAATTTAGCATTAGAACAATACTCTCAGAGGATGAAACAAAAGCAATAATTCTGCTAGAGCCCATTTTAGCAACTTATTGGGTTTTCTAGCTTCCATGCCATTTTGCAAATAAGGCTTATGTCTCCTGCTTAATTTTTCTTACAGTCTAATTCGTTATAGAACATAAACGTATCTCTGACCAGGTGATATAGAAACTTCTTGCATAAACTCACACAACCACCGACTTAAAATGCATACCTCCAAACGTTCACAACTACAGCACCTAGCGGTGTTGTCATGTTCGTGTGAAGGACAATATTTCTGAGACCAAAAAGGGTGGCATCGATACTCAATTAGGCCAGCTCTATTAGTAGGGATCTGCACATTTATCAGGAAATTAGATTAAATGGTAAATGATCAGTCGTATTTCTGGTGATTGGCAGAACAGTAAAGTTACATACAAATTGATGACAGACTTCACATTTGGGATGAGTGAGCTCCTTGAAGCAGGATTTATGGTATGTATCCCTCCCTGACAAAGAAAACTTGTGTTGAAAAGAAAATCATTAAGAAGCTGATGCACAAGTTAAATTGTAATATTCTCAGAAAAGAACAGAAAACGTATCAAATACCTCATGTTCCGTTATAGGATAACCACAAGCATGACATTTGAAGCACTCTGGATGGAAAAATGAGCCCATGCATCCAAGATAATTTCCATAGCCGATTTCACGTTTGCAACCACCACATATTCTGTAACAAGGAGCCAAGAAACAGGAAATCAGACATCAGGATTGACCTAATGCAAAGAAAACAAGGTTCGAATCAAGGTGTAACGTTACTGGATCACAAGACCAGAAATAATAAGCTGAGAAAATGAAGTACCTATATCCTCGGGGATAGAATTCCCTGGGGACTTGCGGAGGGTATGCTGCTGAATTCAAATTATCTTGAAGTGACCTTGCTAGATCTTCATCATTGTTAGTTCGCCATCTGTATCCTGAAAAGGTACATTGGAGTCTCCGTAGTAAATCATAGACAACTTAAGGTAAATACTACAAAAAATACTGCTACCATTTGGTCTCTTGAAGTCTTCAGCCAGAGAAAGTGCAATGGCGCGATCTAGCTCCTCTTTTTCTTTATTGACCCGAGGGCGATCATCCTGCAGTTTGACAAAGTTTTTTTCAACAACTCACAGCCTGGAAGCGTATTGTTTAACTATCTTAATCAGGGGTACTGCTTAGATTGCAAAAGGCATCTTCTGTAGCACCAAAGATCATTAGATTTCAGAGACATTGGCACAAATTCCTTGATCACAACAGAATATCTCAAAAAAATTTGATGCAACTTGGAATAATATAATTCTCAAAACATTCAAACAAATTTATCTTTTGTGCATGTGAAGCTTCTTAAGGAACCATGCAACACTCGCATGCATATGCCAGGGATGAATTAATATAATATCAAACCAGCACTAAAGTGAACTTTATTCCTGCAACACTGCAAATGTTTTTTCTTTTCCCCTTTCAATAGACCATTGCATAACATAATCAGGAGAGAAGATGATGGATTGTACCATAGATCTAGTCGGAGCAAGCCAAACCATATTTTCGTCCCCGAGAAACTGAGGTTGCTCTCCTCCTGTAGCACCTCCCCTTCCACTCTCCCCTCCCTTGAAAATCTTACTTAGCCATTTCATAAATCTTGACTTCCTCTCTGAAGAAACAGCATGTCCTGCTTAATTAGCCCCAAATCAATCCATGCATATAACCATTCATTCAAAATGTAGACACAATTCAATCACAGAACAATATCAAGAACTACATGTATCATCTCACATATTAAACTAGAAACATTCTGTGAATAAACTAACAGCACAAAGAGGGTAATAATCATACAAGAAACAGAACATGACAAAATTTCATCCGAATAGTATCCAAAATGACAAAATAACCATTTTTACAGCACCCCATGTAATAAAGTAGAGCAAAGTCACAATCTTTACATAAATTTCCAAGTTGGTATTAGTTAAATTCCAAGGAAAACTACAAAATCCTTTAATTACTATCTTTGTGCAGAAATGAGTAAAGAAGAAAAGTGATGAGTTAGAAAGAAAAGGCAATAATAGTACCGTAAATGCAAGGCTGAGAAAGATGGGTGACATTGGAAGAAGACATGGAGGTAGGGTATGTATATAGGAGGAGAGTTTCCGTTTGTCGAGGAGTCGAAAAAGGATATGGTTTGTAGCTAGTCCAGAAATAGTGAAAAGGACTAAGGAAGAAGAATGGAGGGAGGAGAAGAAACGGAGGAAGGAGAAAGAGAGAGAACAATATAATGGCATCGTTGATAAAGGCAAGTTTTTGCTGGATAGTATACAAAGAAAGGCAAGGGAATCTCTGAGAGGGAAAGAGATTCTTGGCTTGGAGAAACAAAGAGATTAAAGAAGAAATTGGGAATGGAAGATGAGAATCTGCTGATAAGGAAAGATAGCCAAGCTGACGGTTTACAATTTAAACAAGATAATTTTATACATTTCATGAGTGAACAACACAACAGCACATGAAATCTAGGTACAAATCCAAACACATTATAAGTATATAGTTTTAATTCCTTTCTTTCTTTCACATCATGTCTTGTGATAATGCATGAGAATATAGTATATTAATGTAGTATTGTGTTTGGTTTGTTTGTGTGACTTTTGAAACTCATGAAAAAAGGATTTGTGAAAGGAATTTTTGTTTGTATGAGAGGGAAAGGGGAGTTTGTCTGTGTCAAGGAACATGGACCATTCCATTGGTGGGAATTGAACTGATGCAATTGCAGTGCAAGTTTTTCTTCAATATGAAAATGGTGGAATAATGAGCATTTTTAATTTTTGGTGCCCTAATTTTACAGCTCGTTCGTCCATTTTGTGGCATCTCTGTAGCTTTCATGTGGAACACTATTTTTTTCATTTTAGAATTCGATATCGGATTGTCGATTGGCCGTTTGCCTATGCAATCAGGGACAAATTAATTAATTGAATGCTTTAAACGGAGAAATATAACATTCCGTTCAAACAAAAATAAACACTTCATTCGGAGAAAATCACAGGAACTTCGATCACTCGTGTTCGGTATACCTCCAACTTAATATCGATTGACCAACTTAAACTTATAACTCCCCACGTGGAACACTATTGTTCATCTATTTTTCGCTAGGTAATGGAACTACGATCTAAGTATAAATAAATTTACGAGGGTCGAGGGCTTCGTGATGTGGTGGAATGGCGTTAACATTCATACATACAGAAGTTTGAGCACCTGAAGAATTTACACAATTTTGATTTTTTACGCAAAATGTTAGATTTTGATAAAAGCTAAGCGTTTTCTTGTTTGGTCGAAACAACCTTTTGAAAAGAACACATAGTTTTGCCATGAAGTGTGGCCTTTTTTGGACGAATTTCTTCATCTTGAGGGTCAAATTGGCAAATTTATTGTTTTTCAGCACTTTTATTATACTAGAGGATATTACATCTGGACCATTTGCTAAATGTTCTAATTACATCTGGATCCCTGTTAGACAAATAATAACATGTGAGTACCTTGTTCGATAAATTTAATTACATCCAAATCCACGAATTTGACTTTTTGCGAATTAAAACAAGTAAAAGTCATTTTTACCCCTAATGCAATATTGAATTTTGTTAGTGACCAAACAACTTTAATTTTTGGTGGAGGTCCTTGGCCTTTCTGATTTTTCAAAATCTACACAAAACTTTTTTAAAGTTCAACTGTTGTGTATGCAAATTCAGTTGTGTGTGAATCTGCCCGCTGCTCCTATTCCGCTACAGTCCCCAAATCGATCTCCTATCTTCTCCTCCGCTACAGTGCTTTTTTCAACAACTGTGATCTCCCATCGATCTTCTACTGTCTGTATCAGTCTGTCTGTGAGTTGGTTTTTGCCTCTTCCTTTTTTTTCCTCTTAATCAATCTTGTTTTCGTCATTTCTTCTCTAAAATACAAATTTCTACAAAACAAAACTAAAATACCAAAGCATAAAAATATACAAGAAACACTAAGAAATGCAAACAAAGACTAACAAAGGTACAGGGAAAAAGACAAGATGAGACTCCAAACTATCGTCTCATGAGGCTGCCATGTCACATTCACACGGACCTTCATCCGTCCGGATCTCCCTAGCTACTCGGACCATCCTGGCAAATAGATAATCTTATCTTTCTGACAGAGATGGACGCTTTATCTCATAACTATACAGACCTTCGTCCGTCTGGATGTTCCTACCCGGACCATCCCGGCAAACAGATAATTCCATCTTTCCGACAAAGATGGACGCTTTATCTCAGAATCACGCGGACTCTCGTCCGTTCGGACGCCCTCATATGGACGATCCCGAAATAGTCGATCATGTACACAAGATAAAAACCCGTCTTACTAACAGACGAATGACTTATCTTAAGCACATGGACTCTCGATCGTTTGGATGTCCATAATTGGATAATCCCGAAAGATCGACTATTAAGTAACACGGACTCTCGTCCGTTTGGATATGCTTACTCGGATCATCCCGCCCCATCTTTCCGACAAAGATGGATGATTTTCTCAGAACCACATGGACCATTGTCCGTTCGGATGTCCTCATGAGGACAATCCAGATGTTCTGACAAACTCACAAAAGGTATCCTCAGTCCCACACTCTTCGTTCCTACACTTAGTCTCTTTAAAATACCCCTTTTTTGATTTTGTAGTCTGAGGTCACACCCTCGGACTGCAACAAAAGGGGGGGGGGGGGATTAAAGAAAGGACCTCAAGAGTATGAATTACACCTTTTCTTCTTCTTATGAAGTACGGATTGAACCGAAAACAAAATGTCATCCCCACTTTAAACTATAGTTCCACAACTATATATCTTATACTAAGATACCTGGAAACTAGCGGGACATATGTTGATACAGAAATATGTCCAATCCGTCATAGATACCTTAGGAGCGAATTTAAAGGCGTACCGAATGATCTAAAGGCTAAACCGGCTTAAGGTCCGACCTAACACAAGTCCGAGGCAAAAGCTCCTGGCTCAGACAGATGACCCTGGCCTCCGAGGCTACGTGGTCCGACCCAGCTAAGGCAATACGGATCAAGGGTCCGGACATATTTATTTCTGACCTGGAGCGTCGATTTGGACATAATCCTAACATCATAAGCAACCAAGTAAACTGGCACCATAAGAGTAAGTGGGTCCGAGGCTACGTGGTCCGAACCGGAAGTACTTCAGCAGGTTGCTCAAGACCTCTTGTTGTCAACCTAGTACGACTCAGACCTTCAGTCCGGACATACCCACTTAGACGTCAGTCCGAGTCAGACTGTAGAAAAGTCGAAAACTCTCACGAAAATGACTAAGTTGCCCCTAAAAGCCCAAAATGCCATGGGTTTTAGCTTCATTAATAGGTCATGGCTCACTACGAGCCGTACGCTTGGCGCGATCGGGATAACCTTTCCCTTTTGGGTAAAAGCTATAAATACAACACACTTTCCCATGTTAATGGTAAGTTCTAAGTCTTAAGTGATACGTCACATCGAAGTCATAATTACGACTCTTTCCTGATTGTTATACCGAGTATATTTTCAGTCTCTCGCTAGTAAAGTCTCAAGTCCGGTTTTACATCACGCAAACCGGATAAAAGGTCCGACCCCCCCCCCATCTAGCCACTAGTGGAGGTTATTGTTCGTTGTCTCTTAAGAGGTCACGGGATCTTACCTTGGAGACGTCCAAGCCACTTTCACTTAGGAAGTTCGAGGTATAATCAACAAGTGTTTGAGGCACTTCACCTTCAGGAACTGTCTCTTTTACTGTCACCGTTTTCATTTGCGACTGTCCTATTTTGAGGAGTGACTCGAGGTACAATTTCATCTCAGTAGCTCGTTATACATTAATTTAACTCTGAGGTCAATTTACTGGTCTTGATTAGATTTTGCTCGTGGTATTTGTATAGTTTACTATATTTCCGATCTGTTTGTTCCGGTGGGTTTTATGTAGGCCTGAAACTGGTTGGTTACTAACCAAAACCATAACCATAACCTGCCAATAACCATTAGTATTTCCTGAACGGTTTTTAAACATAACCGTAACCATAACCGTTCAGCAACCAACCGGTTGCAACCATAACCAACCCGGTTTTTGGTTACGGTCATGCTTAAAAACTATAAACGTTTAGCAACTGACCGGTTGCAACCATAACCAATCCGTTTTTTTTACGGTTATGTTTATTATGCATGAGTTTTATTTTTAGAAAAAATATTTTTAACGAAAAATTATGACCAATGATAAAGTAGTTATAATTTTATAGTGTCTATACTTCATTCCAAGAAAGTTGTCATGTTTTGACACTATTCTATAATCGAGTTAAAATTTAATACAGATTACTCTCTCCATTAAAAAAAAATATTTCCATTTTACTATTACGCGGTCAACTGTATTTAACTTTAACGCGAATTATTATGAAAATATAATAATAAATAATTTAAAAAATGATATAATGAAAATTTAATATAATTTAAAATATATATACACGGTCCAACATATTCTTACTTATTGAACTTATAAAACGCAACCCT
>JAYMSR010001040.1:0-11360 GCA_036897825.1 Plantago rigida | reverse complement strand
TCATTTTCACAACATCACCTAGGGTGGCTATCTAATCAACACAATTTGAAGAAAAAAGTCCCTGCAACAATGACAAATCTTAAATGATTTACGCATTGTGTTGATTATAACGATCTAATAGTAGTCGATCTAATCCTACAAATTACAATTATATACTCATTCCGTCTCATTTAAGAGATATTTTATGCATTTGCATGCTGAACTTTAAAAGATAATTACTCTTAATCTATATTGCTAAAAGAATTTAAAAGTTAATTGTAAAATCACATTTCACACGTGATCGTTTTTAATTTAGTTTTTACAGTTTTATTATATAGTTTGAAGGAGATAGAGAGAAGGATGGTGAGTAAGCACCGGTGAGGAGTTAGCTACCTTGTTCGAGTAGGTTAGCTGGTCGTGTTTGGAGGGCGATGGAAGATGATGGATGATAATCATTGAAGGTAGATGGAAGGTGAGTCGGAGTAGGCCAGCTGGTAGTCGTCGGAAGGTGATTGATGATGATGGATAGAAGGGGATAGCACGATCGATGGTAGGTCCCCTGAGGTTGATGGTAAGTCCTCGCAGGCTGATCAGAGTGAAGGGTCTAAGAGAGCTTGATTGAGATGACAACGTGATAGAAAAAGGGAGTATGTACGTGAGTAATCAGTGGTGAGTAGCTAGGGTTTGTTCAGTGAGTACTCGACGACCCTGCTCTTCACGTCTCAAAACCTTTTATCTTTGTCTACTAGGTTAATTCTCCCACTCCTCAACGTTCAAGGTGGTTGGAAAGATATCCGAAGCCCTTCAACCGTTTCCTAGTGCTAGTGGACTCATTCTATTTCAGTTACCTAGGTAACCGGTTCGCAAAGTGGTGGCTTGTTGGGTTAGTGGGTTGTTGAGTTTGTTGGACATACCTCCAAGCAATTTCTAGGACACCTCTAAAGTGAGTTGTAATTTCTTTCCAAGTAGCTAATTGGATGGCTCAATGTAGATAGTTACCTCCAATTAACGTGTAAGACACATCTAAATCAATTTGCAGAATACCTACCAAGTGGTTTGTAGGAGGCTTCCCCAAATAGTAAACATGACACATCCAAATGGTTTAATAGCTAGGTGTCTACAAATAATTAGCAGCACATCTCTAAATGGTTGTAGTTCACCTCCAATGTAGTGAGGTACATCAAAATGTTTGTAGGTCACCTCCCAAGTAGTGAGGTGCCTCAAACTGGTTATAGATCACCTCTAAAGTAGTGAGGTGTATCTAAAGTAGTTACTGGATTACCTCTTAAGCAGTGAGGTGCCTCAAAATGGTTGTAGTACCTCTAAAATAATGAGGTGCCTCGAAGTGGTTGTGGTGGGTGACCTCTTAAATAGTGAGGTGCTTCCACATAGTGAGTTATGTCTAGCTAGATAGCTCCAACTGATTTGCGAGTTGCCTCTAGCTAGATAGCCAGCTGGTTTGAGGGTGGACAATTCAAATAACTTGAATTTTGATCTTTTTGATTAATTGACTAAATGGTCTTACCTTTGGCCTATTGAACAAATATTATTCTCCTTTGATTGTATTCGAATAATATTAACGGATTGGGCCGACATATTTTGACCGTGAGCCAATATAATTAAATTTTACCATTACACACAATGTCTAATGTGTTAGTAATGACATACAATATGTTGGTATAACATTTGTAACTGCCCGCATACGAGAGTAAATTTGTATACCGGGAGTTTTTTTTTTTTCTACTCTTACAATGATATTTATTGGTTAATAAATGAAATTGATTTTCTTTTATTATGTTTTTGTTAGATAAGTTCTCCTCAATGATTTTATACTAAACATACGGCATTATATGAGTTGCTATAAGGTTTTTCCAGATCAATTCGCAAAAAAATCATCAAATTGTCAGGATTTTAGTGTAAATTGCCTTGTTTGTCGTGTAGGACTTTCTGGACTGTCCAATATACTAGGAATTTAGCAATATGGACTCTACCTTCAAACCCAAATTTATTAATGCTTGGCTTTACAATATATTTATATTTAACATAAATATATAATTGACAAACAAAGTAAACTAAGCCCAAAATCTGAAAACATACACTGAATCAGCAAGGCAATACTTCCAAATAACCTCATCTGAACTGATGTTTTTTAACATTACATCAACAAATCAAGATGCTCTTCATGATGAAAGAACACCCAGATGTCTCATATTTGTTCTACCTATGATGAATAGCCTGGAGTATTAATACTCCAAATATTCTTTGTATACCTGCAATACATACATCAGATTCTTTCTACTTACACCATGCTTATCTCTGCCAGCTTACTCTGTTCCCTCCCGCTCAGAAATTCATAATCCTGAAAGAACACCTTGTTTACTGAGACTGCTCAAGGAGGTATGTAACAAACGTTATTCTACAAAGACAAAAAAGGAGAGGAACAGAGAGTAGATAAGAGATTACCTGTACAATGGCCTGAGCACAAAGCTTTCCCGAAAGCACAGCACCTTCCATAGAAGCCAAGTATTTTTGCTTTGTGTAGTCACCCGCCAAGTAAAATCCTTCTATCGGAGATTTTTGTAATGGACGACAAGGCTCAGAGCCAGGTACAGTTTTGTATACAGACCTACAAAAGAGGATCCAAGTCAATTTTAAAGGATCAAAGTAAAAAACAAGTTTTGTGGAATTCAATCGATCTGCACTTTAAAGAACAAACCAAAGCAAAGAAATAGGAACTTTTGAATAAAAATTGACATTGTGCCAAGATTTTCCCTCAAGCACTTGAAGGTGGTAACTGTATGAAATCAGATGGAGTTGGATTTGGTTCTGGGCATGGCTTTCAATTTTCAGGGTATAAATTCTCACCTAGGAGTCTTGACAACATGGTACTTCAATATTTTCGCTTTGCTCTGATCTGCTGAAATTTCATCCGGGAAAAGTTTTGCAAGTTCCTTCATGGTCGCATCAATGATTTCTTCGTTACTGCATGAGATCCATTCTTCTGCAGGTGCAAACACCAACTCCAACATAGACTGATTTGGGTTGTAGTATTCCTGAACGGAAATTGATGGCTCGTTAGAACAGATGTAAGATAGATTATATGTACATGAGTTCCTTAAGAACTTGCGCTCATGGTTTATCAAACAAAAAGGTCTCGCATTAATCAAAACACTGTTTTGAACAAAGTGCCTCAAAAGCTCAACCAATTATGTGGCTAAGCAATATAATTATGCAAAGTCACTGCTGCTAAGAAACCTTAACCGCAAAATAAACAAAACCGAATGCAGATCAACAAAATAATCTTGGTGATACAACAAATAATAGTGTGCTAGGATTTACCTTACAAGTCACGGACATGTCAGCATACACACTGAGAAGTGGGCTTCTTCAGGGGAATGAGAAAGGCATTAAAATATAGCTCAGTATATCACAATATTATCCAGACTTGCACAATTCAAAGTGGAATTTTTATATGATAAATTAATCTTACGAAGTGCAGATAATATTTTTACAATTTGTTGGTATGTTATGGCTGCTTCCAGAAACAACTATTCAGGTCTGCTCTAACCATAAAAGGCTCTATTCACGTGCGACTATTACTATTGCTTTGTTAAAAATTAAAGTTCTCAGAACCTATATGGCTTCTCGTCTTATTTAACAATCTTTTTCTAAACAATCCCACATTTGAGGTTAACCTCAAAAGGTAGGTCATTGATGTTCATGAATCATCACTAGAAGGAAGATAATGCTATTAGTATATGATTGTTGACAGACACAAATATGACATGATAGTCTATGACAACATGTGCATGATTAAAAAAGAAGAATGAAATAGTAATTATTACATAGATATGATGTGTGAAAACAAACCTGCTGAAAAGGAGATGATCATATGTGTTCTTTAGCTTTCTGTCAAACCTGAAATGATAATTAAACATGGTAGTATTAATGTAACAGAGAATATTTAAATTGAGTATTGAATGACAAAACAAACAAGAAACAGAGAACATTTAAATTGGCGCATTCCATAAGATAAAATGCCGTTCTCCTTGGAAACTAAACGTTGAAAAAAAAAATTAATGTAAAGTTGAATTTTCTTGGCAAGTGATACGCTCACCAGTATTAAGTACAAACACATGTTTGAAAGAACATAGTCAGGGTTCTCACTTCTCATGTGAACAGAAAATAATAGTTAAACAAGTAAATTAGGAGAAATTTTTTAACTAACCATATGTGAACATTTATGACTGGAACTCCAACTAGTTTCTCTAGCTTCTTAAAATACTCTTATCTTTTTCCATTCCTCAGGCAGAAGAAGAAGCTTCAATATATCAACTACCAGGATAGGATTAATCAGTTATCATGGAAAGAATTCTCGCAACAAAGAAATACTAGATAGGCCAGAAAACAAGCACTTACCTGGAGTAGCAAACACATATGCATCAGCCTGTATCACATTTCCGTCAGTGAGTATGAAGCCTTTGACACTTCCATCGTTGTTCAAGTCTATCTTTTGTATCCGTGAGTTAAGTCGCACTTCGCCACCTCGGGACTGAATATGATCCACAATCGGCATGCAAAGTCTTTCTGGAGGATTACCATCCAAAAAAGCCATCTTTGAGCCATGCTTCTCCTATTGATTATATGAAGTACGTTAAAATTTCATTTCTTGAAGTCTTACAATAATATATAAAAGTAATTGTAAAAATTATGATGTAGTGACATGCCTGCAGAAATCGGTTCAAAGCAATCAAAATACACTGCATGGAGAGCTCATCAGGGTTTATGAAGTTCAGAGCCTTTGACATGGCAATGAACACTTCAGTAGTAACCCTATCTGGTACTCCCTGAAATTAATCGAAGACATTATAAAGCTTTGACACTTCTGTTTTCTGGAATAAGCATGCATGAGAATAGCCATTCACGCTACATATAAGCACCGCTAAAGTTACAATGTGAAGAAAAGGGGTTGTTTTCATAAACTACCAATGTATTTTATGAAATACGCATGTACCCCCTGTGCAATTTGCCCTCTTCCGATACAATATGGCTTTCAAATTTCAAATGAAGGAATAAGCATGCATGAGAATAGCCATTCACTCAATCAGGTATTTTCCGTTGAGTGTAAAAACAGAAAGATTAGAAAGAATTTGAAATTTAAATAAGTTCAGCACGTGCATCCTTCATTTTTGATAAATTATTTGCTTTAATTAGTATTGGATATTAATTAGTTAAAGGTAAGATTCTTTTACCCTTTTACCCGTATTTCATTCCAATTGGTGTGTTAATTATGATTTTAATTGTAATAATTCAATTACCTATAATTATTAAATTCCAAGTGAAATTTATGGAAAAATCTTGATTGTCCTGAATATGAGGAAAGACCATATTACTCCTTGGCATATTCTCCTAGTTTACACTGATGTAATGTGGCCTTTCCTATTTTCTATTGTGTAGGAAAATCAGGTATTTTACGAAACTTGCTCGAATTTCAAAGAGAAAGGTTAAACAGAAAACTTCGAAAATATAAATTCCAAATAAGATTAAATTATGAATAATTGTAACAGCCCAAAATTCATAATTCGAATTTAGGCATTTTAGAGCGAACCAAGTGTTGTAGGGGAGTTCGTGTATCGTGGATTGTTAAAATGTACATTGTCTTCACTTATCAGCCAAAACCATATTCCTCCCAACCATTTTGCTAGTCAATAATCCCATCATTTATATATAATGAAATTAAATACCTCACCGATTAGGGGCAGCTTGCGTTATCATCTATTTACCAAAAAACTCCTCATTTTGTGAACTATAGAAAACACTCTCCATCGTCTTATCTAACATTTTTCATTCATCAGAAGGTCTCTTCCTTAAAAGCACCCAATTCAACCTTTCGCATCAGCGGGGGGTTTTCTTTGTGGGTTTGGATCATGCGAGGAGTTTCAGAAGACAAGTTCCCTTAAGAATCATTCACGACTATATGTTTAATTGTTACATGTGTTATTGTTGCAAGTTCCCCAGGGTTCATTCAAATTATGAGATTGTTTAGTTATAATTATATTGTATGCAAGTTCCCTAGGAATTGTGCACCGTCTATTTCGTAGTTCATGCTTTATGATAATTGGTTGATTGTTATGTGTTTGCAAGTTCCTTTAGGTTCATTCATGATTATATGGTTGATTGTTAAATAATAAGTTCTGATAATGATTATGATTTGTAATTGTCAGTGTTGAATTGTCTACTGTTCTAAGCAAGTTCCAGTTTGTTTATACATGGTTATTCTTATGACAGTAAATGTTTAGTTAGTTAAACCAAGATCGATTGAATAATGAAGACACTTTTATAATCTTGGTATAATATCAATTTGACTAGGGTCATTTCTTTGTGAATTCTATGTGGTATGTCCTTTCTTTTACCTGACTTTGTCCATGACAGTTTACAGTGTTATTGGCCCTTTAGTGTTTGTATTTAGTCAAGTTCTCATGTCTTTGTGAATTCTATTGGGTCTGTCCTTTCTTTTAACTTGCTTTGTCCATGACAGTTCAAAGTGTTATTGGCCCTTTAGTGTTTGTATTTAAATCAAGTTCTTGTGTTTGTGATGCTTTGAATAAGTTGATGGTCAGTGATGATTTACACACCCAACTATACATGATAGCTCATGTTTATTGATGCTAATGGGATGTTATGCACACACTAGACCATGCATTGTATAGGAACATACATTCACATTAAAAAAATATTTAACGTAATGCAAGTTTTAAAGTTAAACAAAAGTAAGGGCTAGTACACCATCCTTAGTGTATGTGGCAATTCAAGATGTTCAAGAATTCAACATTTTTAGAGATTCAGATGATTTAAAAGATTCTAAGAGATTTAAGAGGCCACCATAGTCTAGGATAGAATGCGATGCCAAGTGAGCTTGTGATCATTTTAAATTTTTAATACGTTTCAAGAGAAAGTTTCAAGTTAAATTATGAGTTTTAAGAAGAATCTTCAAGTTAAAGAGTTTAAAGTAGAGTCAGATGCGTTGCATTAAACTTGAAGAACTAAAAGATTTAAAAGACGATGAAGATAAACATGGCACGTGCAAGACACTTGCTCAGTGAGTGGACCCTTTCTAAAGTTATCAATTTTAGGTGTGAAGACGAGCTGATCGGAGTGGAGCATGCCGGAGCAGTGATCGCTACCAGCATCCTTTGATATTACCAGTTCATGATTTATTTTCAAACTTTGTAATGTTGCAGGCATTTTTTTAATAGTTCACGAATTAGTTAAATGAACTTCCATGTTAAGTCTTTTGATGCACGGGGCGTCTAGTAACATTTTAAATTTTTGTAAGTCAGGTTTGTCAAATTTACAAGCTCACGAACTAGTGCGAGTCATATTTTTCATAATTCATCTATTAAAATGCAGGGTGCTACAATAAATGTTGTGCAGAATCATTAAAAAAGTGTTGAAATGCTAACATCAAACATTATTAGCATCAAAAATATTTTGGAAATATAAATTTATAAATAGGATAACAGTATTCTGTTGTAATAATGAAACACGTAAAGTGAAATTCTTGGAAAAGTCATGATTTTCCATAATATGAGTAAAGACCATATTACCCTAATACAAGTGTTTGGCATATTCATATAGTTTACACTAATGTCATGTGTTCTTTCCTATTGTTTAGGAAAATCGGGTCTTTTATGAGACTTGCTCAATAAGAAAAGATAATTTTATTTATATTTTTGCTAGGAAAAATAAAGGACATTTTTAACTTTCACTGAAAGAGATGGTTAATTTATAAAATCTAAGCTAAACTTTGGTTATTTTTCAATTAAATTATTGTATGAGAAAAGGATGAATTGCAAATGAACAAATTAAAATTACTAATTAGCAAAATATTTATGTGGAGTTAATAGGCCTAATACTATTTAACTGAAAATTTTATTGAATGGGGCAGTGCAGTTTTTTTATTTTTTCTATAGGTGGTAATATGTCAAGATTTAAAGGGAAAAGTAATGGTTAGTCAATGCTCTAAAAAATCGAAGTGGGAGTGCCATCGTTTCAAAAAATACGAGAGGTTAAATCGCGCTTAAGAATGAAAGGGGTTAATCTGTTTTCTTATGATCAACACGAGTGGAAATCCACCAAAACTCAAAGAAAAGTGTACAAACCTGCTTTCTCATCCAGTCCTTTACTGTTATTCCATCCTGAGGTTACACATAAGATTGTCCACCAAGAATGGCCGGCAAGAGCCCAATTGCAAATTTAACTTTCTCTGGCCAAGTAAGCATCTCGTTGTTCTTCAAGATTGCCAATATTCCTGGAAGTTTGAGTGTTAGACTTGTCACTTAGACTCTGTATACATTCTAAGGACAGTACCATTTAGTGGTGCAGGTAATGCATCAGGAAAATCGAAACGGCTGAACTCTCCAGGCTTGTTTGGCATTGCAAATATCATGGAATGCTCTTTCCATTGCAACCGATCATTAATCCCAAGTTCTCCAAAGAGGTTCTGCATATTTGGGTAAGCCCCAACTTACAGAAATCAAGCATGAAACGACATGTTATCAGGTATACAGTATGATACTTAAATAGCAGAACAACACTTGGTAGAATAAACTAGATCTATTCATAATTATTTATCATCCTTCTTTCAATGTTAAATCAGAAATAATTTATACTTACAGAATATATGTAAACCAGTCTCATACCAGTCTCCATCTTTGTCCTGCCATGCAGCTATCTGCACCAGTAGACAAATTATCAGAGAGAAAATCACAGTTGAAGAAAAGCATAATAGTTGGCTTATGTAGAAATGAAATGTCCGTTTTAACCTTTCCACCAAGAACATCCCTTGCTTCCAGCAATATTGGTTTGTGGCCCGCATCTGCTAAATATTTTGCAGTACACAAGCCACCCAAACCTATATCCACAAACATTTTGGGAAACCGATAAGCTATGAAAAGAAAAGGAAAAAATGCAGAGAGTGGGGGACTAAAGTTCATACCAGCACCAGCAATGACTACTTCTAATGGCTTCTTAGGACGAGGAGAACTCCGAAATGATGAGGATAACTGGGCAGCTTCCAAATAATTGACGGTATTCTCAAGCTCTGGCCTCGGATAGTCAATACAAACAACCTGTTCAAGAAAGATTGAAGGATTGAGATATTTCATAATACATCTAAATATTAAGAATTATACAACTATAAGGTCATACTTTTAGACGGTGTGAATCCTGGTTAGATCTTTGCTTAGTAGCACATGAAGCCCAAGTCTTTAGCTTTTGACCCAGTACATCACTTTTTGAAAATGACATGCCTTTCATCAGTCCAGCAGTGCTTCCATGTTTCTGAAAACACTCTGGGCTCCAAATATTTGCAATATTGTTAAATTGCCTGCTCGCGTTGACTGCGGAAACATGTCCGAAATGAGCCATGTTTTTAACCTTCTGGTGCTGCTTCTGGTACGGTAGTTTGACAATGGTAAATGATATTGGCTGGTATGGATTCAATCAAGAATGTACTTCTAATAACTATATATAGAAAAACAACAGTAGTAGCTCATGTTCCTTATTCAAGCATTTGGAATACAATCATAGAAAACAAGAGAATAGAGCATCCTTGTCATCAAGTACTCATGTCAAGAATCTAACTAGTCATTAATGCGAGTTGGTTCACTTTCTTATTCACATTATTCAAGCTTGGAAGGGAGAGTCACTCCACAGCTCAGTGAGGATGGGGGCAGTATGAAAAGGTAAACTTTCATTTCTGGAACGAGACTGTTTCTAGACACCCTTGCATTTCTATTGTTCTACCAAATCTCAGCACATTAATTTACCCATACTGCAGTGTTGGTAATCCCAGATCACGTCACGTCGCGCCCGAACAAAAAATTTGGAATAGTAGGATCGTGCTACCGGGATAACCAGGATACTAAAGTAATATATGTGTAATATAGCATACATTATAACATAAACATAAATTTTTAAAAATAACTCAATTAACGCAAACTAAAGAAAAAAGGCTTGAACTTTGGGAACTTGCAATTTATTAGGGGATTTTAATTGGGGTAAATGACCAATTGACCCCCAAACTTTAATATCCCGCCCGGGATCCTGGCCGTGATCGTGCCTGGGATTCTATGTCTATGGAATTGGCATGCCAATCCCGCCCAGGTGCCATAATGCACCGGGATAGTGGGATCACACGGGATATCGCGGGGATTGACAACATTGCCATACTGTAAAATAAACCTAATGTTGAAGAAAACCAGCAATATTATTAGACGGGTATGAGATTGATACATAAGTACCCCATCATTGTATCACTGAAATCGGGTGCTAAGCATACAATTTAAAACCATACATTAAGTTTCTACTCCGAGTTGGTATGTAACATTTAGTTCATCCTATATGACTAATATGCACCTGAAACAAGAAATAGCAACTGAAAAGGCCGCCTCCGCATCAACCCCATCCACACAAAATCGGCACGACACACAACACAGATGAGAAAACCATGGCATGTAATAAGCTACGGTTACTAAAATTAGGAAATTTTCACCCTACAAAATTATAAAATCAGCGAATCCAGCTCTAAATTCAAAGGGGGTCATCTAGGAACATATCAGAGCATAGTTTTACGGCAGCAAAGTTGAGCCAAACACAAAGTACCATATTACTATACATATAAGAACCAAACCTATTCAGTGACACACATACAGAAACATAAAAAAAGACGCCAAAAAAATCTTCAGGAATCGTAATCTGAGAACAATTAACAGGTAAAGAAAGCAACTCAAATAACATAAATGAATTCAGGTAAAATAAAACAGCAGCAATTCTGTTATAATTGAGACATAAAATCACCTTCCACAAAGGAAATGAAGAGGGTATCGAAAAAGATTGAATTTTTGAGCCGTCAAGAATGAATAGGTTAGGGTGTTATCAAGAAATGGGGTTAGGTGATATAGAATCGATGAGTAGAGAGCAGCAAGAAGTTGAAGGTATCAGAAAAAACTGTGATGAAAAAGCCAATTTGGGGTGATAGTGAATTTGAATTAAATAAGCGAAGGAAATAGTAGCAAGTATTAGTATGAAAATGGTGGGAGGGATAGTTTTGGCTCCTTTCGGTGTTGGGATAGTGTTGGCCATTGCTGGGAATCTTCTGTCCATTAACATTTTGGTCTAACGGCAGACTAACGATGTCATCGTATCTTATTCAACAATTGGAACAACTTTCATTTCCACAATTTTTAATAAAAATGTTCTCGAAGGTATGTGGTTAAAAATTAATTTAAAATATTAATTGAGTGAAAAAGTACGCATAAGCCTAAAAATGTATAATCGATAATAAATAGTTTTATGGAATTAATTTACATAAAAGAAAA
>JAYMSR010001039.1:0-11361 GCA_036897825.1 Plantago rigida | reverse complement strand
ATAAAAGAAGAACAATAAGAGAGGAGAGAGTAGAGTAGAAGAATATTTCATTTATTATCAAATGATTTAAAACATGAGTCAATATTTATAGGCTATAAGTAGAAATAGATTTAATCTCATCATAAAGTATACAAAGTAGTAGGTTGATTGGTGTTGTAAATACAAGAGTTAAAAAGTATATAAATGGTGGTTTTTAACTCATAATCGAATATGAAAAAGTGAAGGATGTGAATGTACATTCCTCAAATATCATATTATTACATAACATTTGTGATTTTAAACTAAAAACATTGGAGGGAGCAAATTGTAATTATCCCACAAGTGTAAAGAGAAGTAAATACATTGGGAAAATTGCACTTACATCACTAAATTTGTTGCATTCACCAATAAGGTCGAGTTTCAGTTACTTCTATTATATATTGACACCCCTTTCCAATAAAAAATTACAAACAACCCCCTGCCGTTAAAATTATCCAGCAAATATATACACTCTAATCGTCGGTTAGTTAGGCACACTTCTCAACACCAAAATCTCAAGAAGACTAACTTCAACCCGATCACGATACTTCCAATTTTGATCCCTTCGTGGTAAGCATCTTTTCAAATTTTCCTTTCTTCTCGTTTGGCCTAATTCAAGTGTGATCACAGTAGTTGAGTTGTACAGAATCTCCAATTGCTTCATCTTTGCTGCCAGTTTCCTTTCTCGTGCTGTTATTTTGTATCTTTTGCTCAAATCTTTATTTCTCGGTGTTTTTCTCAGTGTCTTGATTTCTGCAGTATAACCTAATGGCTTCAGCTACCAGTGATTCTATTAAGCCTCGAGGTGATAATTCTGAATTCTTCTATTTTGAATTTAACATAGCAACTCTATTTTCTTTTGCTGTGTCCAATTCTACTATTCTTGCTGCATATGAATTCGGATATGTAAAAAGGTTAAATTTTGGGTATTGGCTAAGGCAAATAAATTTTACACAGATGTTTGCATTGTTGGGGTTGCAAGAACACCAATAGGAAGCTTCCTTGGTTCTCTTTCATCTCTGTCTGCTACAAAGCTTGGTTCTTTAGCTGTTCAATGTAAGATCCATTCACCTTTTAATTTTCTAGTTTCACCCTCACAGTCTTACATAGCTCTATTTGATTGAATTTTTTGTGTCCAAACTGAACTTTTGTTATTTGTCTGAAGCTGCACTCAAGAGGGCTGGTGTACATCCATCTTTGGTGCAAGAAGTTTTCTTTGGAAATGTTTTAAGTGCGAATTTAGGACAAGCTCCTGCTAGGCAGGTTGCACTAGGTGCGGGTATACCTAATTCGGTAGCCTGCACGACCATTAATAAAGTATGTTCATCGGGAATGAAAGGTTGGTATTGGCTCTTTTGAATTGTATGTCCCCTTTCCCAGAAAACTTGTGGTTGCTTAGGTGTAACTCATTTCTCCTGGTGTAGCTGCAATGATTGCTGCACAGACGATAAGATTGGGTGACAATGATGTAGTAGTTGCTGGTGGCATGGAAAGCATGTCTAATGCACCCAAGTATCTCCCTACTGCAAGGTTAGCATGACTCACTGATACTATGCTTATGGCTATGGTTCTTGATAATGAAAGGGTTCTTTCATGTGGGAATAGCAAAAGTCATGCTTCATCTGCTCTCTTGGCTTAAGGTTATTCCATGCCCTTCTCTTGCAGGACAGGGTCTAGGCTAGGACATGACACTATTATTGATGGCATGACAAAAAATGGCCTTTGGGACGTGTACAATGATTTTGGAATGGGTGTATGTGGAGAAATATGTGCTGATAAATATAAAATCAACAGAGAAGAGCAGGTATTAGGTTTACCATAGCCATCATTTTTATGATAATTATAATTTGTTCATAGTTAATAGTAGCATACCCCTGCTATGATTATTGAAATCTGTTTCTGTCTTCTTTTGTGGATATGTAGCATATTTAGTTCAATTGTCATTTTACTAAAGATGTGGTAACATTAAGTTGCTTCAGTAACTCCATTCCACATTCTCTAGTACTGTTGTCTTAACTCTTACGTTTGGTTTGTCCAAAACTTTCTTTAGAAAATCGGTATTCACCTTTACCACTTCTCATTTATTTACTTCCTTGATAACATCATTGTATCATTTGTAGTAGGCAACTCTGCATTATTATATTAATATATTTTTCTTGTCTTCGTGTACCTATATGTCTAGGATGCTTAAGCTATCCAAAGTTTTCAACGAGGTATTGCTGCAGAAGCCAGTGGTGCGTTCAAATGGGAGATAGTTCCGGTGCGTGGATGAATTGACTTATCTTTCTTCAAGACCTTGACTAGTGAAAAGTGACAAATATTTTGGTACATGCAGGTTGAAGTTTCTGGAGCCAGGGGAAAGCCATCTAGCATTGTTAACAAAGATGAAGGTCTAACAAAGGTGATTATTACGGCAGTATTGTCGGCGAGTTGTGGATATCATTGTTTTTTGCTCTTTATCCTTTTTTCATCTGCAACGAGAAGAATATATGTCTTCGAAATAAAAATCTGGAAAACATTGACGGATTCTTTGGTGTTTTGTCATCTTGGATTTATGTTCCATCTGAAATTTTAGATGAAAACGATTTAAACGCCAGCAATTTCGTTTTCAAGTCTCTAATTTTAACCCAGTTATTTTTTTGAGTTTCTAATGATTTCATGATGAGATTCAGTTTGGTATGCAGCGACTTTTTTTTCCTTGTGTAAACCATGTTTTCTTGAATGAGTTTTGTTTACGGAAAACTATTGGAAGCTTAAAATATTTCTGGATATGTGTGGCACGTTTATGATTGATCAATAATGGTTTGTAATCTGTGCGAAGTACTATTGTGAATATATGATACACTATTAGTTTGTATGCACATAATTAGTAGTATGGAGTATACCATTCCTAAGGTGTGCACTTCCTCATCTTTTGTCTGTTCCTAGTTTGATGCATCCAGGTTAAGAAAGCTTAGACCCAGCTTCAAGGCGAATGGAGGTTCTGTTACTGCAGGCAATGCTTCTAGTATAAGGTTACCATCTTCCTGTCCTTTCATTCTTTGATCTGTACATGTGTGCCCATGTATTATGTTTTTTTATGTTCAGATTTCTGAATCATATTCACATATCAGAATCCTTTTTAAAATTGCATTTGACTTTTGCTGCCATATGTTCGATCGTGCATCAAGCACCTGATTTGGAACTGCTATTGTCTGCAGTGACGGGGCGGCTGCACTAGTCCTAGTGAGTGGAGCCACTGCATTAAAACTTGGATTACATGTAATAGCCCGGATCAGAGGCTATGCTGACGCAGCACAGGTAATGGTGAACAAGTTAATTGAGACTTTGTTTGGTGGCTACTTTAATTGATGTCACTATAACTCTGTTGGTTGGGCAGGCACCTGAGATGTTCACAACTGCTCCAGCTCTTGCAATACCCAAAGCAATCTCAAACTCTGGCTTGGAGGCATCTAATATTGAATATTGTGAAATAAACGAAGCCTTTTCTGTAAGAAATAACACGCTACATTCCTGAATCTGCCGTATCGTATTTTGGGAAGTGTATAAAATCATTAACTCATCTTTTCAGGTTGTGGCTCTAGTGAACCAAAGACTGCTAAACATTAATCCAGTGAGTATATTTGGAAACTGTTTATTTATTTGTATATTTATCTATATATCTGATCAAGGGTTCCTTTTCTGAGAATCTAAACTTCTGTTGCAAAAAATAAATTATGTTCCATATTTTGACAACATTGAACCCTTTCTGCTTTTAGGAGAGACTGAATGTGCACGGAGGTGGTGTATCCTTGGGACGTCCAATAGGGTGTAGTGGAGCACGGATCTTGATTACTCTTTTAGGGGTATGCTAAGTTGGTCACTTGTTAAAACAATTTGTTCCAAAAAGTCTACATTGTGATTGATCTCTCATACTCCTTGTGGGATGGATGTTTTAGGTTCTGCGGCAGAGAAATGGGAAGTATGGCGTTGCTGGAATCTGCAATGGTGGCGGAGGTGCGTCTGCTGTTGTTCTGGAGCTTGTTAATCAACGGTAAGGTTTACCATGAACTCCATGATTTATTGTTTGCTAAAAGCCCTGGTTCTGGTTTTGATTCAGGAATCCATCTGTTCCCCTCTCTAACACTGATGTGCATTGGTTTTCAAAATTCTCATGGTTAAGCATCATTTTACAATTGCAGGGCTTTGGCACGGTCATCCCTATGAAATTGAAGATCTATCTACACAGTTTCTGCCAGTTAATAATTACTGCTGTTAAAGATCTTTAGATAACTAGTGGCGATCATGTTAATTTATCACCTCTGTACTCGTTAGAGAACATGTCGCTCTTCTTTCATGGATTTTTATCAAAATGATGTGCCTTTCAAATAAATTTGAATACGTTATAGACCGACAAGTACACAGTTTTGTGCTTCTCCTTGTGAATAATGGAAGAAACTTCTCTTTAAGGTTTGGTCATTCTATTTGAATGGAAACTTTGAGATTTCCATATTTTTCTTAACCTAGGCTGTGATGAAATTTTGATATCTATTACCACGTAAATCAATAGGGGAAATGGAAGAAGACATAAAGTTAGAAGCTAAAAACAGGAAACTGTATATTGCAGGGTGACAAGTGAAATGGGGGCGTAATAGTAGGATTTTCATGGAAGACTTGATACCACAAGGAAGTAAATGTGCTAAAAATAGCAGTATATACTTGACTAAAATTAGGATACTTTTGATCTTCCATCATCCATTTCTTTGTAGTAACTAACATCTGGATTCTTGTTGCTACCTGGAGAGTTAGAAAGATATTATGCTGGTCAGAAGATTGAATCCTTGAGAAATGGTTGCAATTAAGGAATTGTATTGAAGGACAAGATTTTTGTATATGTGATCTTTTCAGGGCTGGTTCATCTTTTGGTTCCAAGAAAACAGAATCTGATTTCAGGCAACTGTTTATCGGACAATTTTGATGCGATACACATTTTAAGGTACATTTATCCTTTCCTGTTTGATCAATTTGCATTAGGCGCATTTTTGTTTCTTTACTGAATTTCATTAGATTCTTACAAACACGACCAGGAAAATTTCGGGAACAGGGTTCTCTTCATTGTTCTAGAGATGGTATTAATATGGATACATCCATGTTTTCATTGTTCTTTTCTGGTGATTTTGCAGTTTGTGGAAGATCGCGACAAGATGTTTGGTTTCTCGGTAAGAGCGAGGCATAGTAGCTCGGAAAATGTTGGCTCTCCATCCACTGTAAGCTCACCCATGTTTAATTTCGTCCGAAGGAGGCAGACTAGCTTGGGATCCATTGCTTTTGATTCTCTAGCAGAATCTCCTAAAGTAGATGTTGGGGAGATTGACACGCAGGCACCTTTCGAGTCGGCTAGGGCTGCAGTTAGCTTGTTCCGTGATGCCGTTTCCCCCAGATCAAGGTCTACCGTTACATAGAAGCCAACAATCGAAGAGGTACATATGACATATCCAAACTGAAATGCAGATTTTTTTTGCTGAAATTTGTCATTGATTCGGTACATTTGTGCTGCAGCGAGTTCTTGAAAAAGAGACACAACATAGCATGATCCTTGGGGAACTTGACTTCTACAAGGATCGATTGCGAAATGCTGAAAAATCTAAGGCTCGAGCTTTACAGGATCTCGAGAAGGCTAACAAAACAATGAAACAACTAACTGACAAGCTTGAAATTCTTACTGAATCTAAACAAGCAGCAATTAGAGAGACAGAATCTGCAAAAATTCGAGTAGGGGAGTTAGAAGAGCAGAAGGTTGTTCGAGCTCAACTTGGTAGTGACGCATGGAAACTTGATCTTGATAGTGAAAGAGAGCGTTACAAAGCATCCGCGGCAGAGCTTAACCATTGTAAACAAGAGATTAATAGTCTAAGACAGGATTGTGACGTCGCACTAGCAGCAAAATTTGCTGCTTTCCTGGAGGAAGAAGAGGTAGAACAGAAATTCAAGATGAATCAGGAGAGAAGGAGCCAGCTGTTGAAAGAGGTAACCGGTTTACGTGAAGCTCTTGACCAGGTAAAGCTTGCCACACTACAGACTGAAGATGAGTATTTGAGACTTGAGGCAGAAAAGGAGGCTTTGTTTGTGAACTATAATGCAGCTGAGGAAGAAGCTAAGAAGGAAATTGAACATTTAAGACGACGATACGAGCCTGAAGAAAGGATCGCGCATAAGCTTGAAGAGACAACAGAGAGAATCAAGGTTTTGCAGGAGCAAGTGAATGGAGTCCGTGCTTTGGATTTGCGCTCCTTGAAGAATATAGTTTTGGATCTTACCAGTGCTAAGCAGAGACTTCAAGACATTACCGTGGAGGAAAATGAAATACGAGGATTGGTTCTCTCACTCAAACTGCAACTGGGGGAAGTGAAGAGGAACCTTTTGGAATTAGAGGCGAGGGCATTGGTAGCAGAATCAACGATCGAGCAAATGCAAGCTGACGTAGAGAACAGTTAGAGTGAGCTTGAGGTGGCTATTGCCGCATGTAAATATGATGAGATGCAGGCATCACTTAATAGCCTATTAGCAGAAGTGGAGAAGGTTAGAAAGGAAGCAGAAGAGACTAATACGAAAGTTATGTTGTTGAAGCAAGAAGCTCAAGCAGTAGAAACAGAGGCCAAAGAAATGGACGAAAAGCTGCAGCTTGCATTAAAGCAGGCAGAACAAGCCAGGGCCGCAGAGAATCTTGCAGATGAGAAAATACACGATTCTCCAAGAATTGATCCTGGCGATTTAAGAAGTTCTGCGTCAAATAGGAGGATAACGCTGTCAGTTGAGGAATTTGACGTTATGAATAAGAAGATTGAACAAATCAGAACCGACGCTGATATTAAAGTGGCAACTGCAATGGCACAGGTATCAACTCTAACCGCAAGTAAGACAAATATGTTGAAGAAAATAGAAGAGATTATGAAAGAAAATGAGATTATACAATCGGAAACAGAGGATGCCTTAAAGAGCGCTGAGATGGCAGATGCAGTGAGAAAGGTAGTAGAGGGTGAGCTGTTGAAATGGCGCGAAAGTGAAGAGAGGGATGATGCTGGAGAATCATCTTATATTCATGAGGAAAAACAGTAGTGAAGATGAAGATGTAGATTGAAGGTGGTTATTTAGATAGGCAATGTTTGTCAGGTGGCAATTCCACTGCAGAATTAGCTCAATTTGTTGTAATCTAGTGTGAAATATTAAAAGTTGAATTCATGGTGCAATTTGTCTTGCTATTTTGTTTATAACAACTCTCTAGGTTCTAAACACAGTTCCCTTGTTTATATTGGTACTTATGATCCCTAATCGACATCGTTGCAATCCTCACAATTGCCTGGTATCATCGCCTCTCAATGGGTATCGTTGTCGTGTCTAGGGTTGTTCGATTCATGATCATCACTGAATTGGTTGTATACTCTTTCTTACATGAGAGGCGTTCTTTAATTCACAATTTGAGATTTCTCGCTGACAATACGTGGGTAAGGTAAGGCCGTATCCATTGAGACCACTACATAGCTAAATTAGTGTTGTGAATATACTCTTGAGAATATTCTTAGATCATGCAATGTTGTTGCTGTCGAGCTTAATATGAAAGTATTTCAAATGTGTGTCTGTCTAGAATACTTAAGTTGATGGTTAGCTGCAATTAAATAATGTACGGATGTATAAATAATGGTAAATCTACACATTGACTATAGACTCTTCGTCGCACATCAGAGCCGAGATACTCGCCAGTATTCGCATATTCGTTATCTATATAGTAAACAACTCTCTCAAGTGTTTAAGTTATTTAATACAAATATGTGTAGAAAAATCACTTAATTAATTTCTTTTAAATACTAAGATGATCACCGTAACATTATGAAAGACAGACATCATCAACATAATTAATCAGTTTTATCAACTCACGCTTTCTTGCTTTTCCTTGTACTTTTTATTCCATCATCAAAAGTGAAATGCATATACATTTCAATAAAGACACAAATCTAAATGAAATACAAATAAAATGTGCACGAAGTGTAAATTTTCTGCTCATGTAAGACGACTGAAGTTACTAATTTAGCCTTTCTAATGATTTTTAGTCATCTTAAATACTTTGCATGTCACATTGATTAAAAAACTAGTGACATAAATTGTACACTACATAAGAATACACTACACATAAGAATACACTCTATATGAAATATTTTTGGTGATTTAGCAAATATGTGTGGATTACAATCCAAAAGTATACTATATCATAACGACGTGTATAATACAGCACATTCGATTCACATCATTTAATTAACAATGGGATAAACAATAGATAACTATTCATCAAAGCGTTTGTCTCTGAGTGGCAAGCTGAGACACTCCGGTACTTAAGAGGTCACGAGGTCACCCGAAATCGGTGATTAATTTCTCAACATGGATAGATAATGATTGGTGATTATTCTCTAATAACATCACGTAACAAACTGTGAGAGTTTTGGTTTAAAGCGAACAACATTATACCAATGAGCATTGCGTGGTTCAAATCCCATAAAGTGGAGTTTCAATCGATTAGTAAACGTTACCGGTTCATTAAACACAACATCTCAATATATTTATTAGAAAAATGAAGTAAAGACATAGGATAGACTTTTCAAGATTTGAGCAATGAAGAACAAATGTATTGGTTAAGGAAAAGTCAAGGTAGGCGAAAATCACAACATCTTTAATTTCCATGATTTAGTGTGGTTTTAAGTAGTATATTCTTGTTGTAGTTTCAATATATAATTCTCCCTTTGCAAACCAACAAAAGGCATAAAGCTCAAAGAGGATCAATCTGCCTATCTAGCCTAGTTATACTACACTAGTCCCTTACTTTTACACAAACACACAAAGTCATATATATAGATCTTTTCATCATTATTCATTCATATCATATGTTCTAATCACACAACCAACACAAAGAAATGAGCTCATCGAATCTGACGATAGGAAATAAAGGAAACTACGGTGTAAGAGCTCATTATCAAGAAGAGTGGCAAATCTCAGGTGGCAGTGGGATCAGCGAGATCGAAGAGGATTTCTCGGAAGAGTTTTTCGATGAGAATGATAGAATTAGGCCACCGTTGTCGAGTATAAAGGAGGATGCTGAGAATAGTAGTGTGTTTTCGTTCGATATTCAAGGGGATGGTAATGGTATTGTGTATGTAGTGATCGGAAAGGAAACAACAAGTATGGATGCTTTGATATGGACCCTGGATAATCTTGTCATTGCCTCTTCTACCGTTGTTTTTCTCATCCATGTCTTCCCTGAGACTAAGTTCATCCCTACTCCATGTAAGTACTACTACTTGTCTTTTATTTTCCAGAGATCATCTAGTCTTTTGTTAGCACTGGTTATCAACATATTAATTGTTGTAACTTATGAAGAAAATGTCTTGTGGGGCATGTTTACATGTAGGTCATTTCTTTTAATATTGGTTGCTGATCAATTAGGAAACGGAATATATGTTCGTAAGTTCCGAATCGGTGAAAACAGACTTTGGGGTCATGTAGTTTCAAATAATAATGTCTCGTTGAGTAATTGACTTGGTAAGTGCAGGTTAGATACATAACATGATCAACTCTTGGTTTGAATTAGTATAAACCAGCTTGCTTTCAATGAAAACCTTTATCAGCGTAGGACCGGTACCCTACATAACGGTCAATCACGCACCAATCATGACTAAAAAAAATTGAATACAAGAAGGAGAAATGAAATTATCTTAGATTCACTTGTCTAAGGACTAATGAATTCAATTAGGTAACATGTAATTAATGTATGACATGCAGTGGGAAAGCTTCCAATTGGTCAAGTGAACCCAGAGCAAAGAGAGAATCATATGGCCCAAGAAAGAGGCAAGAGAAGAGAACTCCTACAAAAGTTCCTTAACGTTTGCTCTAATTTAGAGGTCAAAGTGGACACTATACTTATTGAAAGTGACTCTGAGGCTAAAGCTGTACTGGACCTCATTCCTATTCTCAACATTAGGAAGTTAGTCCTTGGAACCACCAAGTCTAATGCAAGGTACACCCTCTTCTTTTACTTTCATTTATTATGTTATATTCAACTTCAATGTTTCTTGGCTAATTTACGTGCGATGTGTCATGTAAACTTTTATGAAACACAAATTATCATTTACATGAACCTAGGGATGCAAATGTGGGAGATATATGTACTTTGCGAAATTGATGATTGGCAGGCCTTATATAAATCTAATTTTGTAGTATCTTCTTCTGTGAGGATTTTAGGAGGATGAAGTCTAGGAAAGGCAGTGGGGTGACAGATCAGATACTATTGGGTGTACCAGAGTTTTGTGAGGTGAAGATCGTATATATGTGAAGGAAAAGAAATGTCTGAGTTAGCAATGGACTCTCCTTCGCTTGCTCAATCTCCAAGGTCTTCTTCAGCTAAGACTCCAAAATTGGCTACAGTCATGCAAGACCAGAAAGAAATTTCTACTGATGATTCATCTATTTGTGGATGTTTTAAGATATGATATATCTTAGTATGTATAATAAAAGTATCAATTGTGTAGATAACTCAGTTGGGAGAGCGTCATACTGGAGATATGAATGTCACTTGTTCGATCCACGTTCACCCAATATTTTGTTTTATTTAAAAATTTTCACTTGCTTAATGCAGACGTGAGAATTTGTCTTTAGATGCACTCTTGTATATTATACCCTGTAGATGTGTCATTCCATCATTCCAGTTGTTTGAAATGTAGTTGGGTTCTTGTATGGCTGTTAATTTATACATACTTTGTTTGGATTTTTTATCAATACATGTAATATAAAATGCATGTAGACTGTATCAGGTGTACATTTTATATAATGGTTACGTCTATGTCTATACTAGGATATCAATATAGTGCTCCATCCATGCCATATCAAACGCCACATACTTCATTTATAATGTACCAATAGAAATGTCGATTTTCATTTTTGACAAATCACACGGTCATGTGCACTAACAAATTTGATCTATGACATCAAGACACTTACTATGCTATTGCATGTCTCAAGAGAAGCTAGAATGATCAAAGAAGTTGCAAAATTGGAAGAAGTAAGAAATTTGCAGAAAGCCTGGTCTAAAGTATCCAAGGAAGCTACTGAGTGCATCTTCTATGAAAGTTTGGCTCCTGTTGCATGGACTTAGCTCTATCATCCTGTCGTTCAATGATTTTGTCATTTAATTAGTAGTTTGCATCATCTTGCTAATTAGACATTATGATATATTATGGTACTTCAGTTTGGTTTTGTTGTTGTAATGAGATTGAGTTGTACATGGGTTTCCTATAAACTCCGTAATCTGTTTTTAGTAAAAAA
>JAYMSR010001038.1:0-11372 GCA_036897825.1 Plantago rigida | reverse complement strand
AAATGAGGGTTTCAATCTATGATTGACACTGTTGGAGCCAAATAATCCGACTTGATGATGATATAATGGTTAAAACTTAAAAGTTCCAAGACAAGATAAGTAAATGGAATGCATTTGCTTGTGCATAAGTTTTCCAGAACATTTAATAACCGGAAAAAAACTACTCAGCTTTAGAACCTCTCATGTCTCACCTACACTCTGTACAAATATACATGTACATGAGATGAGCTCAAAGCTCATCTGGCATCTTATCCTCTTTCATGGTGTCTCACATGCCTTTGTATATCTACATATTACTACAATTTTAAAAATCAACATAAAACCTCTACGACCAGAAGTGAAGCTAAGCAGCCATACTAAACGTACGATCAAGTTGCTTTACAACAAGTGAGTAGTTTACAAGCAGCCCATTTCCAATTTTATGCCTCTTCACTTTTGTAGTTAACCGTATAGATCGCTGCAATGGTTATGAGTGCTCCAACCAGTTGGACCGGTGTAAATGTTTCCTCGAGATATATGTAACTGGATTCGTAAATATTTGTGTCAGCAAACACCAATATTAACTTAAAAATCATCGTACAGACTGGAAGTTTGAACTACACACCCAAAAAGACATAAAAGACAGTGAAAGAAGAACTGTGCTACATGTAGACATTCATAATTCTGTAAGTTGAAGATTTTGACTCATAAGTTGTAGACATTCAGAAAGTGCAGCACCATGTTTTGCGATAAAGCTATTCTCTTACTTGGTTATTTGACAGATCAAATGCAATTAGGCCACTTACCCAAAAACGGATGCAAACATTGGAGTCAGAAAGGTCAGGGAGCTGAGCTTAGTCAAGCTACCTAAAATGCATCAACATTCATCAAGTTAACGGCAAGTTATGCATTGCAGCCAAGAAGGATAAAATGCATCTTAAGATTACCTCTCGTAGCATTGTAGAAATATAAACCATAGCTGATGGCACTTCCAAAGATGGAGGTGTAAAGGAGAGCCAACACATCAGTAGTAGTAAGCTCGGTAAAGCTATTGAAACCAGGATCGTGATTAAGAATGTAGATTGCTACTAGTGGAAGGCCACCAATAACCATGTGCTGCAATGAAATTACTTCAGTTAGCCCCGCAAAATCAGATTGCCACTAGTTCTTTTGTGTTAGTTAGATATGCATGTTATAGAAGAGAAGACCTTTAAAATGGCTCCTGGTAGTGCGGTTGGGCCAAAGAAAATACCAGCTAATTCACTTCGTTTTCACAGGAATAATAGTGAAAACACACTCTTGTTTCTTAGGCACTACCTCACAACTACCAGTATGAGCTTTAGGCGGAGTAATAGTAAGATCTCATGTAACAAAAGGTAAAAAAGCATCATGAAATCAAAGAGTTGACAAGAGACAATGCATCCATCAAGATCAGTAAGAGTATAAGGGGAGTAGGAGCTAGAACTTTTTAGTACTTCATTATCAGCTTTTCAACTTTTAACCACTTACGTTGACTTAACATGCCATTAAAGATGTTGTAATCGAAAAGGATAGTCATAACTAACCGATTAAATATCTGATTATGATAAAATGTGATTGACACATGTAAAAGCAGAACATCTTACCCATCCAGTAGCCATTATGGGATCCGAGTATTTGGAGACCCAACGTACCATGACAGTACCAACTGCCATGCTTTGGGCTGCTAGAAGCATCCACAACTCGCCACTTCCCCACAAGGAGAAAGTACTCGCATCCAAACTAAGAGCCGGTACCTACAGAAGACAGCAATCACGATGAGTTGATAACCACAAGTTGGATTAACTCTTCAGAGTTCAGATAGAAATCGGTGGTGGAGCAACTTCTCAGAGTTTAGTTCTGATTTGTGCATGCACAACAACTGGACACCAGAAACATAAATCACTGCATGCAACTCATTTTTACAGTACGTAAATGCTTTTCTTAAGATCCCAAGTGAATCAAGAAAGGTTCTCAATGAATGTGTACATAGAACTATATAGGGTAAAAAAAGATCCGTACATTCAGCAGATAATTCGAGCATAACTTAAAAACTAGTAGAATACAATTTACAATTCCTACGCGAGGCATCACAGGACGTTCATGCAACATCCATGAATGAGAGGGTAATCAATCTTTACTAATTAATCGATAACTCCAACAAAATTTATCTGGTATATAATAAACTCTGAGCATCAAACAACAATACAAAGAAAAGTACTCAAAACCACTTAATGGGCAAAGCAAACAATAATGTTACTTCATATAATAGGTAAAGCACGAAGTAACCTCAAGAAGTAGAAGCCCAATGACACCAAGCACAAGTCCAGCAGCTCCAACAAACCCTATCGATTCACCAAAAAAAATCGATGCCAGGATAGCCACAGTAAGCGGTTGCGAATCAATTATCACCTAAAAATACATTCTGTGCAAATCAGCTCAAGTTTATGTAAACCTCCTAAATTTTCTAAATTCTAACTCACAAATACATAAACAATACACTGCCCAAACCAGCTGTAGTCCTCTCCAGTCCTTCAGCAAGAAACCCCTGTTCCAAATAAAACTGAATCCATCAAACATGATCACTACCAAGACTGCCAGTCATCACGAAAAATAGTACTTCCTCCGTCCCGGGAATTCAATTGCTTCCCATTTCGACAAAATTTCCCATTTACTTTTTCATTCTTTTGTCAATCATTAAATACATTATTTTATCCGTCACAAAAGTAAAGTAAGCTATTCCCGGGACGACGGAGTATAAAGTATACCTGAAAACACGAACCATCAACAAGAGCAAACGCAGAAATGGCAACCCAAGCCCACCAGACGGCATGCTCACGCCACGAGAAGCAGCAAATCCAACAAGCGAGAATCCCGCCGGAATCAACCGAAACGCCGCCACGAAAAACGGCCCAGCTTTCGGCAAAACCTCCTTCATCGCCACCATAGCCGTGCCCCAGAAGAAGAAAGGCGACACCAGAAGAGCCAACTCAATTGCCACTTCAACGCCTGTCTTATCAATCGGCTCCGACTTAGTGTCATCCGATGAATCGTTTGTTTGTGAAATCACACACTCGACATCAAGTCCAGTGCCTATGCACTCGATTTCGGAAGATTCGGTTTCCGTTTCAGAGTCAGTGGTTTTACTTCGAGGTCTCAAATTGGGTACGTGGAAAGGGGATTTGGGGATTCTGATGATGGATTGTTGCTGGATGTAGCAAGCACCGTGGTTTGTTCTCGTGTGAGTAATGGAGAAATGGTGTCGGGTTGTTGGGGAGAGGAAGACTGGAGTTGCGGCTGCAAGTGGACCGCAATTCCATGCCATTGGAGAAGATAACTGGATTTGAGATGATGATGATTACAGTAGCTTTTGAGTTTGGGTTTCACTTTCATCATCCATGCCATGGGAATTAGCGGCAAAGAATTTATCACTACTGCTTAACAGGGGAAATTTTTCATTTTATACCCTCTTAAATCTTCTAACTACATATAAGTCCAGATCAATTGCTAATTTGCTACTTCTAAATCCAAAAAGCATTCCGAAAGTGTCGCGGCCTCGGCTCGAGGGAAGGTCTCTTATGACGGATTTTGGACCTAGATAGATGTAATAAAACCGTAAGGGCTCAAATGATGCATAGGTGTTTATTGAGGTATCAAGATATTGATAAATCATATGCTAGGGACGAGATCAATGCACATACTAAACACATAAAAAGATTTTACATGTTTGTTTGTGTCTAGTGTGTACATCCATCTTACCTCTAGGTATTTGAAAATTTTCATTATCCAACTTTGACAACGAAGAATTAAAAACATATTTTATGGTTACTTCAACATTAATTGAAAAAATTCAATGTGAAAATGCGGATCTTGGTCATGGTATACATGGGGTGTAGGATTGTAGAGAAGCCCCTCATTTATCATATCTTTCACATATAATGTAAATGACTGTGTCCCTACAGCTATAAAAATGGTGTACTTGTGTGGGTAATACAAGCTCATATCATCACTTAGTGCTCAAATTAGCTGCAAACTCAAGTTAAGATGGCTAAATACCAGGTCTCTTATATGTTGGTTATTGTAGCTCTTCTTCTTTCAGGTACTAATACTTATCATTTATCAATGTGGGTATGCCATTTTTAGTTTAATGTTATCATTCCTTAGAGGATATTCAGTTCATTTTAATCTTCTTGGTGCAGCAAGAAAGAATAATTTTTTGCTTCCACAACTGGACCAATAACTTGCATGGAGATCAACCGAGAATAAAGTTATCTGAATTATGGAGGCTTTTTGTATACGAGTTTAGCAACCAAGAATAATACAGAACCATCATTTGCAAAAGAATTGGATCACTATATCATATAGTGATGTCTATTCTAACTTCTAGCTACAGGCAAAGAATTTCAGGTCCAGAATCAGTGTTAATCCTCTTGGTAAAATTCTACCTCATGTAGTTAGACCCAACCTCGTACTGTAGACAACCAGCGGGGTGGACACCCGCGTTCTTTTATTCCTCCATGACAAGGACCCAAAAACATACTTCTCAGCAGGAACGAGAACCTTAAATATCACAGTGTAGTTGATCTTCTGTCCGTAGCTGTTGAAAACGAGTTGGTTAGGGACTACAATAACATTGATACCTGAAGGAGGAACCACAACAGCTCTATAGGTGCTTCTTGGCCTCCCAACGTTTGTCACTGTTCTAGAGACAGCAACCGACTCCTTCAGTTTTGGTACGGTAATGGATGGGTAGTTAAGGCTAGACGCTGTTGGGAATGCATGATTGCAAGTGCTGTTGTTTCTTGTGACCAGACGAACTGACTTCTCATTGTAACCAATTGAACAAAGGAACTCTTTGTAATCTGTGGGTGTTGCCTCGTACAGTAGACCAGGATCGAGGACACGTTTTGGGTTCACGAAGCCAGCTCCTAAATCAAAGGGATCTGCCTTTCTTCCATTAGCAGTAATAGGCCTGTGGTGCTTGTCCAACATAGTAGCTGCACATGACTTCAAAAGCTTAGGTTTCTGTGAAATTTAATGCAATTTTAGAAAATATGTGATGAATTTAACGCTGTTAGTAGAAACGTGCCAAAATGGATTTTGCCACGGTTGTTTTCAAACATGGGAAGGTTTCACATATTTCAGCCGATTGATAAGAAGATTCAATGTAGTTCAGCAAATCGAAAAACACAAAAGACAGCAGTAAGTTTCTACAGAATTTTTGAACATAGAAAGGCTTTCAAATATTTTAACCGATGGATAAGAAGATTCAATGTAGTTCAGCAAATCGAAAAACACAAAAGAAAGCAGCAAGTTTCGATTGAGTTTGATTACCAGTAGTCATAATTGCGGATTTGAGAGCGGAAGGGGACCAAGATGGATGCACGGCTTTTATCAAAGCTACAATTCCTGTTACATGAGGACACGCCATGGAAGTTCCAGATAGTATGTTGAAATTCATATTTGCAGCTGCTGGAGACCAGGCCGCCAATATATTCAGTCCAGGTGCAGCAACGTCAGGCTATAAAAATGTTCAAGCATGCAACTAAGATAATGCTCTGAATAGTCTCAAATCAGACATTAGTTTTCTATCACTTACCTTCAGAATTTCAGGAGTTAATACATTGGGACCTTTAGAAGAAAATGCTGCTACTTTTGGAGCAGCTTGGGACCCTATTACAGTCTTGGCAGACAGAATCTTCGATGTAGGATTGCTGTTCATATCAAAGGAGAAAAGAAATGCCTGAGCTGAAGGGCAGGTGAAATAATCAATAGAACCATAACTATTGATGATAAGTCATACCGTGTTTTTGTAATGTAGGATAAGATCTTATGTCCCTTCTGATGTCCAACAACTGCTGCCGGGATTGCAAAAGGAACAGCAATATCGTTGTCTGCTTCGTCTATAAGAATCAATCCAACTCCCCCAGCTCTATTAACCTCTGTAGCTTTTGCCCGCTTCGACTCTACTGAGTTCCCAGCATGTCGACAAACAAGGATGTTACCTTTAGCCTTTGTATGATTCAAAGAACTCTCCAAACAGTAACTGTTTTGATCAAGACAAGAAGAACGTAACTTCAGACTTGCATGTACATCATAGATATCCAATGTAAACATGCAAATAACTACCTTTCTCTTCACCTGGATTGGTAAGGAGTGAAGTACCCGGCATGAGCTCTTGAACCAGTTATGATCTTAGCTGAAGTATTCATCTTTGCAAGGCTCAGACTTTCACCCTATCGAACATAAAGAGCCAAGCGAGGATAGTTAATGCATGAACACCCTTCACGATACACATAACTAGCACAAAATCCCCTTGACCCCGTTCTATCCAAATTTAAAGAGTTTTGGTGCAACACGACAAAACTTTTGAAGATGGTTTGGCACAGAATTTCTGAAATATATAATGAGGTTAACAAGATTACCGATAGGAGAGCTCCATTTCCGAGAATGACATCAGATGTAAAATCTCTATCTGTCGAAGTAGCGCCAACAGTGATAATCCAAGGAGCAACATTTGTAGCCATACCAGGGTCTCCATTGTTTCCAACTGAAGCAACCACTGCTATTCCGTGGCTAACAGCATGGAATGATCCCATAGAAATGGCATCATTAAAGTAATCGGGCTGCAGCTCATCCGAACCCAAAGACAGAGACACCACACTAACCCCATCCTTAATGGCATCGTCAAACGCTGCCAAAATATCAACGTCATAGCAGGCGGAGTCCCAACAGGTCTTGTATACTGCAATCCTAGCCATTGGTGCACCTCCTCTAGCTCCACCAGATCCCAGCCCATTGAATTCCATATTATTGATGTAACGACCTGCAGCAGTCGAAGCTGTATGGCTTCCATGACCAAAGCTGTCCCTTGGAGATCTGTATGATATGAACTTCTCTGTTTCTTCTTCAGCCTCATAGCCACCCAGGTAATATCTTGCACCAACTATTTTCCTACACACAGATAAATTAGCATGCGTCCCAAATGTTATCCTGACTTGTCATTTGTTTTCTACTTTTAGAACTATCAAAGACAAAGTTCACTGTGAATAAGTAAAAGGAACTCAGTATCAACCACAATTGTCTGAAGTATTTTGCACCTGTTGCACATTGAAGAGTTAAAAGCTTCCCCCGATTGGCAGTGTCCTTTCCACCCAGGCGGCACAGGGGGCATGTTAACGTCACTAAAACTTTCTGACTCGGGCCAAATACCTGTCACACAAAATTTCATGTAAATTTGAGCTCAAGTTCCATCGGTAATGATTCAGGGAGATTCATTCAGATTGGAATGCTGTGGAGTCTCACAATTCAATGATTTTGTCCAAACCAAGATATGAACAATGCCTCAGAACTACTACTCCTTTAGTTCATACTTCATATGCATGCTCAAGTTTCCCAAAACTCATGTTCCAGTCAATGACAAGTATATTTGTCACTGATCCTCTAAAAAAGAAGTTATATACGACCAATAAAGACATTACATGATGGCAGACCCTGAGTCTCCAAGAATGATAATATGAATACTAATCACACAAGAAGCAAATCAATACTCAGCCAGTCAGCCAAATTACTGAGGGATTTGTCATCTTGTATCTTGTTCATACATCTTTACAATAGGTGAATAGACAGTAAAAACTTGGCAGTCAGCACTGGGTTGTTAAGAACTGACCTGTATCAATAACACCAATGATGACATTCACTTGGTTCTTTGTGGAGTAGCCTGGGATCTCCATAGTCTCTTCACCCATCAGACCCATGAAGTCCCACGAATGAGTCGTATGAATGCTCCTTCTAATATTCGGAAAAACCGACACTACTTCTGGCATTGCTGTGTAACATATCCACATAACAACGGTTTAAGTCCGAATTTGGCTGGTGCTAAATTAACATAGTAATACATATTTGACACCTGAAACCTACGTTTTCGACATTTAATTCGTTTTCTGAAAGACCAAAAGTTCAAAAAATCTAGGCGAGTCATAATCAAAATGTGACTGAGGGTGAGTTAATACATGATTGACTGACCCTATGTCCCTATCCCTATGTACTGTAAGAAATAACCATAAAACCAACTCAATCATAACTCATAAGTAGCATTGAGAAACCAAATAAAAGTAATTCCTTGCCTGCCAAATGAGAAGCCTGTTCTTCAGTCAACTTGGCAGCAAAACCCCTGAAACCATGTCTATAACTGTACACATGAGACGCCTCAGCAAGTTCCACACTGCATTGTCACCAATGGCAATATCCATTCATCAACTTACAGACAAAACAAAAAAACTTGAAAACTAAAACAAGAATAACAAAACATACCTTCCTTCATGAACAACAGCAAGCATTTCATAGTTTTGCCTCAAAATCTCATCCGGGTCATGGTTGTCTTTACCACCCATATACACCACATACAGCTGAAAAAATTAAACAAACAAAAGAACATTAGGCCAAGTTTATCCATTATAACCATAAGTAAATACTGCATAAAAATACAACCTTGGAAGAAAGACATGAACTTGTGACTGCAAAAGCAACAGATAGGAAAAGATAGAGATGAAGAGTCCTTATTTTGGCATTTCTTGAAGAACCCATTTCGGTATGTGCTTGGTGAAGGTGAGTAGTAGGAAGAAAGTGGTTAAAGATTAAAGATTTCGAGAGCTATAAAAAGGGAGGAAAAAGATCACAGAAAGAGTGCTGAAACGGAAACGTGAAGAGAGGAACAAGGATGACAATTCACAATTTATCTTTAATTAATTAGAAAGATAAATAAAATTATTAGTAGACACGAGAAATTCCATTTCATTTCATTCCTACACTCTACTGTGTGTTTTGCTCACGCCGTAATCCATCGATTACAGACATGATTCATTTTCAAACGGTCTTATAATGATTTAATTAATAAACTAATCCTTGATTTCTGAAGTTGGTAATGATGGTTATGATGCTAAACAACACCACTAGTGTGGGTAATTATTTGTTTAAGACCTGTTTTATGGAGATTTGCATCATTTTCTGGTGAAAGTGAAGAAGAACAGGGGAATGTGGGTTTTTTTGTTTTGTATCCGTTTGGTTAGTGAGTGGGAGAGTAATCACGGGAATGTCTGTGAGGCACCTATCCTTCTCATCTTTACACATGATGGCACAGTTCTACTTTTTTTCTTTTACCTGTAACAATACACAACTTTATTGTGAATCTATTTGATTTTGGGTTAGAAAGGAAATGACATCAAAAGAGCTTTTCTTAAATGTTTCACAATTACAAGGCATGGACTATGAGCTAGGGAAATAGAACAAGGGCAGGGTATGGACTATGCCACTATCTACATTAGCTTTTTATACGGTCACAAACTTGAAGGATATCAAACTAAATTCATTATAAGCTGGTTGTTCAAAATTCAAACCGGAGCATAGGCGAAGTCATGACCGCGTCATGGGTGAGGCTCAATATAATTTTACAAAAGAAACACATACAATTTTTTTGAAGGGTGAAATGCTCTACACTTATCTCCGTCCCTGAGTTATATGCAGGTAACTGTCCGAAAATAAATTTAACGACTCGACTCATTTCCCTTCTCTCATCATAACTCATGTGATCAATCTATACATAATGTAATCTGAATACTTTCCGAGACATTATTTGGATGAATCTGGTTAATGGCGTGATTTACACCTGCAACTCAAAGCTCCACAAGACTCTCGGTCTCGATGGCATTCTAGCTACCTCATATCATAACGCCTCGGGGATATTGTGAAATACTATTATGTGATTCAATTTGTCAAGATAGATCTTAATTGTTGGATTGTTTCCATTATAATTTGAGATTCCCACATCACACTTATTTGTAAAGCTGATAATTCACACTTACTTCGTTCTTTTACAAGGTTTACCTTTTAGTTTTGGATAAATTTTAAGAAAATGAATTAAAATATTAAGTAAGTGGTAAAAAATAAATGAAGAATAAGAAAAGTAAGAGAGATAATAAATAAAGTATGAAATAGAGTGTTTAAAAAATAATAAGTGGAGATAGTGGATTTCTAAAAATAAAAATATTTAATTTATAAAAAATGTTCAAAATGACAAATAATAAAGTTTGTAAAATAACGTAGATGTAGCTAGATAGCATAATTAAATGCGTGACTCGATACTAGTGAGAATCTTGGATTATCGTCTGTTTTATTCATCTACCACCTATTATATCAAGTTTAATATACTCTCTAATGCAGGGTTCAAGTTGAATTTTTGTCGTTACATTAATTATGAAGGAAAATATATTCTATATTTATATTGCGTGCCATGCATATATAATTGGTGATGGAATATTTTATCACTTTAATTTTGTTAAGAAAAAGACGTGCATTCAACGTTGACGTTTTACTGCTTTCTTTTCACTTCGTTCTTGGTTTTTTTTTAAAGATAAGTTCGTTCTTGGGTTATTAATTGTAATTAATAATTTCTCCATTCCCCGGACATACATTTTGCATCTTCGATAGGCTCATATACATCTATAAAATAAAAATTGTTCTGGCATTATCATTAGCCATAACATTATACTTAAAATAAAAAACATCATGTATTCCTTTCAAGTCCTTCCAAGACTTATGTTTTTAGTTTTAAAATCTATTTTTATTATTATTATTATAATAATAATAATTATTATTATTATTACAAAATTATAAAACGATTTTTATTGCACTATTAATCGGGGCTCTGTCTTGAAAGATTGCACAGGGCCCCTGAAATCTGTGAGACGGCCCTGTCAAGCAGATAAGTCAGTGCTAAACAGGGTCAAAAAGGTGATTGTCTTGATGACTAATGCTCTGTTTCAGTTGATAGTTTGCTATATGTGGTGTTATACATGTTAAAATTTTCGTGTTTATTAGTTTTTGTGCTTCCGTACCTTATCAAGGTTTTTAAATCAAAAATACAAAATAACTATTTAACGGTTTCAATACCAAAATGGTACTGCTGACGGTTTTGGTTCCAATTTCCCGTAAAACTGAAGACTTTAAGAGTGTAGTTAGGTCCATCTACATAAATTATGTACCTTTCGCGAATGCATATATATATGTTGTATTTTTATTGTAAAAAAATAAATATGTTTGAAGTTAAAAGAATGTAACACAATGGAGTAGGTAGGTGAACAAATGTGGCCCCCATTTGTAAATTGAATAAGCCATGCATATATGAAGTATGAATAATGAAGTCTTCACACGCGAAACTATCATTACTTTGGATTTAATTACATAATCCCTGCTTTATTAATCAAAATCATTTTGTATCGACTAACCTTAAATATTTAAAAAGCTTGATGAATTATGCACCGACTTTTGCCTTTTGCTCATTGATATATCCATATGTAGTCCGTATGCAAAGACCTACT
>JAYMSR010001037.1:0-11373 GCA_036897825.1 Plantago rigida | reverse complement strand
ATTACTTTTAATTAAAACAATGGTATCGAGTTGGAATTTTTTTTTTTTAATTTCTCGTTCAACTAATCCAGCTGAGCATTGTCTCGACGGTGTTTTTTACATCAACAAGTATCAAATTCGATATGTACTTAATTTTGTGAAAAGTTGAATATATTAATATTATAGTTGGAGTAAAAATTGTCAAAAAATAAAAATGAGAAGCTTTAAACAATACACCAAAAATGGCAAAATGAAAGTTTCGGGCATTACGGATGAAGCAGTAATTATGAATAGCCTAATAAACTGAAAATCTAAGTTTCTGATTAAAGTTGTGACACGAGTCAAGGCCTCGGCTCGTTCGATAAAGGTTTTATTATCGAGACGGGTAGGGCCTACTCATTGAGACTCGAGCTCGAAAACGTAGCTCGTTTTATTACGAGCTTGAGCCGAACTCGAGGTACTCAGTTCGACTTTTTAAACAACACTGGATACTCCCCTATTCGTTTGGAAAACTCTTCTATTCATAACCAACATAAATACAACAACAGTAACTCCCCACCGTAACAAGTAGAAAAGTTCAAAAGTTCAATACTCAACACCTTCCCTCAACACACTGCAACGTAACTTATTTATAGGCCTCTGGTCGTTGTTGCGAGCAATTTCCATTCACATCTTGCCTGAGTGGGTAAGGTAAAGCTAATCGCCAGACCTACCATCCCTAACGTTTGTTTCGCTGAGAGGTGGTGAAGTTCCCTCATGTGAAATGAAGTTCATTAGCCATTGCAAGAGTCTATTCGAGCTACAAATGTGAGAGATGTAGGGAACAGTAGGAGGTAGAATTAACATCAACATGCCTGATACGCTTGTGTATGACTTCCCAGTTTCCATCGACTTTGTGTAAATGAAAAAACGCATTTGGTAGATGTCTAGTTCGACTAATTCTTTAAAACATTTGGGGTGAAAGATAACGTTAGCTCTAGTTTCGAAACAGATAAGGATGTATCCAGTACTTCAGTTTAGAGAGATGTGGTCTCTACAAAAACAACATGAGGACTAGTATATGTATTAATATTATGGCTACTGCTGAGGGAGTGCCGGCCTTTTCTCAATCTTCTCATAGTACAGCACAAAGTCATCCTGCATCATAGAAAACAATATGCAACATTAAGTAGATAATTTATACGAATCGGGGAAAGAGGAAAGGCAGAGACATGTACGACGGGTACCTTTCTTGTTGTCTGCCAGGTGTTGGGGTCGAAACAGAAGTAGGAGCCCCTTTCATAGGTGTTCGACTTGACAATGGGGTCCACGTTCGTTTTTAGCCATGCATGGAGCTCTTGATGATAGAACCAGCCTCTATTGTACCTGCAATAAAATGTATTTTCTGGTTAATTCCCTTTGAAGTTACTCAAGCTAAGAAGCATTTTCCGGATTTTCAAAGGCCTGAAAGTGTACAAGAAACATAGCCTAAAATTAATAGGTTAAGTACAACACCTGTTTCAAAATTTTAGGAGGTATCTACTAATGCTGACAATCAACAAAGCCTTTACCTTAAACTGGAATGTCCAATTTCACAATGATTAAAAGTTGTTACTAACATATTCACACACGATAATAATGACAAAATAGATTATCCAGGAGATTGCTGCAACCTACATGACAAGCCAGTGTTAGAGACTAGGAGACAATAGAAGAAAAGTTTAGATCGATGTGTAGATGAAAGCAGGAGAGAATTTGAGAAGATATCCATAACTCAATACGAAATCATCAACTTAACGTATTAAATGATGAAGGCTAAGCCTATGTTAGAGGCTAAGTATTCTAGCTAGCCTATGAGGCTATGACTCACAGCATAATATTGGATAAGTGTCAGAATATGAACTAAGAAAGTACTAGAATCATAATATAACTAAAGCTATGAGATAAAGTAAATGATAGATTTCCAGCAAATCCTATAGCTTCAGCAACACTCAATTTATAGTGTGGTACTCAAACCTGAAATTAAGCTCTAGTCAAGTAAACAATATAGTTTTCTCTTTCCGTTACTTTATTTTCTCTTTAAAAAGAAAGATATGGTAATTGCGGAAAGGTGAATCCTGGACCTCTTCGATAAGAAAGTCTGTTTTAAGGTTCTAGCATAAGCGTGCAACAAGTTGATATTGCACACATCCTTTGTTAGGCCTTAAGATTCTCAAACCAAAGGGCATTTTATTAAGTTTTTAACTATAACGTTTAGCTCCCAGCATGTTGACAGAGCATGTACCACTGCTTTCAGCCTCAAAATTTGTACATTTTCTGGAAAAGGCAAAAAGCATTTCCAATCTTATTTCAAACCTCTAGAGTCGTGTGCATCAACTGCCATTCTCGAATGAGTTTTACTTCCTCTTTACCTTGTTCTAGAAACACGAATGGAAGCGAAGAGAAGACAAAAGCACAACAAAATAACTGAACGTATTAATATGATATTATGCTATAGTTTGAGGTGGAAACTGCTATTCTTGATTACATATATAACTTCCTCTTTGTTACGTTCCAGAATCACAAAATGAAGCCAAGAGAATAGAGAAGCATAGCACAATAACCAAAAGAAATATTAAACAGTGTTCTGCTATAGTTTGCAAGAAGACAGCAAAAGTACTATGAATCGGATTATACTATGCAATAGAATGGGGGTCTCTGAGGACTAATGAAATTGAGGAAGAGACAAAAAAGACATGAAGGATAGAGACATACAATTCATTTGCAGCGAAGAGTTGCGCCTCATCCTTTGGCATGCTGAAAGATATAGAAATACATTTGAAACAATTTAGCGCTGTTACAACAAAGAATGGTAGTGAGAATTGTAGTGAGGAAGTCTTGAAGGCTATACCTATAGAAGATGTATAGTAATGTTGCTAACCGAAACTTTGCAAAGTAACTTCGCTGAAGTGAGAAGAATTATTATTAACACATGATCATAGTAAATCCACATTACAAAACCACAGGTAACTCAGTAAATGGCTAAATGCTCACCACCAGAGGAGGAGGAGGTTTGGCATAATAACAATCAGGAATATTGTACTCTGGCTCTCCCCTGACAGGTTCATCTGACCAAGGAGATGCAAACTTCTCATAAAGAGTCTCGGGTGAGTTTAAATTCAGACCAAGGGTGGTCAGGTCAATTCCAAGGGCAAGAGAAGTCAGAGATGGATTGACCATTTTTACTACGCTCAATAAACCAAGCATTCCATACTGATCAGGCACGCTTTGAAATCCCTGAGTGGATTTCATCTCTTTCTCCCTATATGGATTAACAAAACGAGACTGAGACTGCTGGAAATGCTGAAATTGCTGCATAAGATGATAACACCATGAAATTGATTAAAGAAACGAAGCAAATAATTGACAGTAGCAAATAATTGTTCTTTGTGCTGGGAATATGGATTTATTTAAATTAATCCAAGACTCAACCATTGCAGCACAAGGAAAAAAGAATAACTGTGACATACACACAGGAAAAATGATATAATTGAAAAGGTATAGGATCACATAAGACTGATATTGTAACATCACAATTAGGCAGAGTAATACCTCAGGACCATGAAAATGGAGATCTTGATTGCCTGGCATTAGATAGGATACCCCAGCACCATTAACTGAGGACGCACGATGTTGCTGATGATGATTTGATGGGTAAGAGCCACCAAAATTAAAACCAGGCGACCTTCCAATCTAATGGGAAAGTGCATTTATGTTACCATACCGACATTCAAGATTTTCAAATGAACTGTATCAGCATTTAATCCAACTTACTGATAACTGCTGAGACTGCATGATATTTGACATGCTGTCATGGAGCTGTTCTTTTGGGTGTGTGCTCAAGCTATATTCAGCACCCCCACCAACATTTATGCCACCTGTCACAGCAAAATGGAGAACCAAAGTAAATACAAAACCCATGTAGAGGAGAAATGTTTTTGCAGTCATGCATGAATATCAAACCACTGTGGGCAAACATTACTTGGATGCATACAAATAAAATTAAGGAAAGAAAGAAAAATCACATTAATTACTAAATTAACATTCTTTGCATACCCGGCAGAGTTAATACATAAAGTACTTAAGAGCTAATGCATACACTCACTAGTGACTTCCTTTTTCAAATCATTATCCCTCCCATAATAAAAAATTTAAAAAAGGAGAGGAACGAAAAGGAAACAGGATGCAGAGAATGATACGGAAAATCCAGAAATGTAAGATACAGTTCAAAAGTGCATTTAATTATGTAGAAGTATTTTAATATATCTTGAAAATTAAGTCCTTATAAACTGCTGAACCAGGACTCCTTGTTCCATCGTATTTGAAACGTATGAGTAACGAATATTTGCATTCTAAAAACTTTCATAACTAAAATTTACACTCAAAAAAGAAACAATACTTATATTATATAATGAATCATAGCAACATGGTGATATGGAAAATCCAAAAATATATGATACAGTTCAAAAGCACATTGAATTTTTCAAAATTATTTTGATATAACTTGGTACGTTTTGAGAAAACTCCTCATATTTTGCTGAATCAGGAATTGCTCAATCACATCATATTTGTATATAAAATGTATCAGATACAAATACACAGGCTGACTCAACATATTCATGCCTTATAGTTCGCACTGGAAGGACAGTGAGACAGCACTCCATACAAGGGGGATATTAGACATGCCTTCTGGTTGTGTTTAATGTGGTTCATAGAGCTTAAAGATGTCAAATTCACATCTGCATAAGCAGACTGACTAGACCTTTTCTTACATTGGTAAACCAAAGATTAGCAAATAAACTAGGAAGAAAAACAGAAAAGGAGAGGGTGGCCTTGTTTAATAGTGACTCGATATTGACTGGTTTCTACTACATACATCTTGTAGAGGTAATGTATGAAGCCTATAGATATAATTGCTCCTTATAATGGTATACACTGGAAATGCAATCATGTATAGTTTCACATGGGAATCAGATAGTTCCCTCAGTGATAACTTATGCAAGCATCCCATCATGCATCAACATTATCCAAAAAGCACCTTTATATCCCGGCAAAGCAGGGAAATCTTCATTCTGCATGCTAAATTCTTGGTTCTGTTGAGTAAAACTAATGTTGTGCTTTTGCATCAAACCTGCATTGTAGGAAGAACATCATCCCTGCACTCGCATACAGGATAAAGTAAACATGTCTCCTTTTGTATTACTATATTACCTAGTTGACTTTGAGAACCACCAGCGGAATGAGGACGCCCGGATAGCTGAGGAAAGTCATTTAAGTCAAGTGTAGCATTATCATGAGTGTTCGGGTCATTTAACAATGCCATAAAACTGAAATGATTGTTCCCAGCTTGCAACTGGCTTTGGGAGAGGGGTACACCAGCACCAGAATAAGAATTTCCAAGCATCGACACCATCTGTGGAGCTGAAAAATCTAGATGTTGGTAAAGTACAGTAATAGGCGAAAAATCTATTTTAATAAGTATACCGCAACTTTAAGTAGACATCAGATTTTCAGGCACCCTAGGGCACTGCAGTTAGTATCAAACTTGATTAAGCAAAAAAAGTGCTACTGTCTACACCACTTCCAAAAACAAGCGTAAAAATAAGAGCATAAGAAGAAAAGGTGGAACATGACCAAGCAGGCAAGACGGCAAGAGTATGCTTCTGGATTTCTAGTTCTAGTTTGAGCAACAACAGCATGAGTGCATGACTCAGGATATAAAAAGCAGTCCCGTGAAAGATTTGCATTCAACATTAGACTATGAGAAACATATTCTACCAGCTCCATTTTTACGAACTTACAGGAATGAATACAAGTGTAATTGTGGCTTCGCTTAACGGATACCCCAAATGCTAATGTTTACCAGTCAAATTCAATCGAGAAGCAAGCCCAGGAATATTTGCAACACCGGCTGAGCTTGAAACCCTTGAAGTACTGCCCGCACCCACAAGACCGCCAATCGAGTTTGTGATTCTTCCTGTATTTGACATATTTGGAAGCACGCCAGGGCCTAAAATCACACAACATTATACTGTTTAAAAACAGAAAACCAGAAAGTCTGGCCTGCACGATCAGACCACACACAAATTATGAAACAGTTGTACCTCCAGCATTTGATGCACCGGAGTGTCCATGCGCGCTTCCGAGAGACAGCTGCAATAAAGTCGGTTGCAATTAGGGATTTTTTTTGGCAAACATAGGCCTAATTTACGGCATGATATTCAGAAATTATGATGTCCCCTTCCAGTAGAATCGGCCTCACTGTTCATCTGAATTAATAGCCGTACCTGCGAAAGTGCATTAGGAAGACCATTCATTGTATATCTCCCATTAGACACACTTCCTTGAGCTTGTTGAACACCATTTGGAAGGCCACCGAGAGTTGCAGAATTTCTAGATGTGTATTGCCCAGGGATGTTTGACATGTTGAAGTTACCATGTATGCCGTAAATCCCTTGAACGTTTCCTGCCGAGTAGACAGTGAATTGTTAAATTACAAGTCAAGATTATCCAAATTTCACAAGGTAAAGCAATTTTTGCGTTACACCACCAGATTGGTTCAGCGCGGCACCGGAGGATCCAGACTGGGCAGAAAAGGATCCAGTAAATGTTCTTCCAGCAGCGTCTGGAAGATTTGAATTTGATCCGTTTAACGTTGACTGCATCAAGATTTTTTTCCAAATAAATTTAAGGACAAGATAACTCAAAGGAAATATAAACATAATTATCCTTTCTTAAATCTATTTATATATCATTAAATGCTTTAGAATAAAAGACAGTTTTTTCTTTCTTTAGCTTTTCCATTCTACATGATTTTATGATTTGTTCATGACCTAAACATACCTTTAAAAATAGCAACCAACATGACCTACGCAATTATTATGACTCAATTGAAGCAAATAAAATTACTTACGCTGAGTATCCCTGACATTTTTATTCCTCAAAGCAAAAGTCTTTTGATTCCTCAAACCAAAAGGCTATTGGTCATTCTTCTACAGACCCCGATCAGATTTAAGTTTAGAGCAACTCCTCAACTGTGAAAACAAATGGAAAGAAAAGATATTAGAATCAATAAATGATATAACCATGGCACTTAATAGTCGATTCTTTCAAGTCACACACATTTGAGAATGCATCTATCTGCTGAATATGAAATAGTACATGCTATTCTTATAAATAAATAACAATTCGTGAGAGTTAACAAAAAAGCAAGTCGACCCGATAAAATGCAACAGGATGTTTTTGAGATTACCTCATCGGTAGATCAATTATGGAGACAGTATGTTGAGAAAGGAAAACCAGGGTACATTTATTCAATGGACTAACATACGTCTAATAGCCTCTTCATTTGCAATTACAGTTTGAAGCTTCATCTGATGTTCCTAATAGCCTTAAAAGGTAAGGCAGAGAATTCAGGTTGCAGAATATAATATGGCAATATAAGGATTTTTGCACTGAGTATTGATATTATGATTAATACTTGGTTGCCACAGTCTATCTTTTGGAATTATATAGGAGCTTCAAATTAGAGGATATATCGTACATGTCTACTCGGTACTACATATGTAAAACTTCATTTAACGAGAATGGAAATTCAAAACTGGTATACATAATATAAAATCAACTTGTTTGACATGCTCAACTAAGAAATAGGCAAAGATTACTTCATATAATATACACCAAACATCATGTAAATGGTTAACATTTTCTTGCTTATTTCAATTTAACTTGTGTGCATAACTTGACCATTCCGCATTTGACCAGATAAGATGCCTATTCTTCTTAGGTGAACACTTCATATGTAATAGTACTAGGCTTCATCCAACAAGCCATTTCATCTCAGAACATGCACTATAACAATTACGAGCTTATGTTGATCTGGTGCAACAACGACACGGAATGGGAAAAGACTAATTCTAGATGAAACTACCAACTATGCAAATGATCATATCCCCTCTGGCTGTTTCTCTGATCACACGTGTTTGAGTTTACACAGACACCCGCATTTTCCGCATTGCACACGTGTGCAAACACCCTAATTTATGCACGTGTGCAATTTCGGCAAATGCTAATTTCACTTATTGCACATGTGCAAGTTTAGAATAACACCCTATTACACAGACATAAATGAACTAGGTCTATCAGTTCTCACAGATTGCCACGATTCGAGGAAAAAATCGATACTTTATCAACGTATCACCAAATAAGTGAATTTCCAAAATCATCTTTTTCATCCTGCCCTCTTAAAAATGTAAAAGAGCTTCTTCAAATACCCTAATTTCACTGGCATTAATGAACTAATCTTACAGTTCCCAGTGATCTTGATGTAGAGTATAATTTTTCTTCTTACGGGCTACTGCTCCCACACTCAACAAAGATCAAATCAAGCAACAATAAGCCACAATTTCTAAATAACACAAAACTAGCAACCACAAAGAGCAATCTTTAGTAAAGTTTACCCTCAATCAATGAATCAATTGATTCCAGTCCAAATGAAAAAATAAAAAACAAAGAGAAAAACCGATCAAAATCAGCATTGTATACCCCTCAATCTGTCTAAACAAATAGATCGATAAATAATTCAGAGTGAATTAAATTCATCAAACACCAATTCTCGAGCATGCAATTGCTAAACTAAGAGGTAAAAATTCAATCCAAGTAAACGCCAATAGACTCACAAATCAGAACGAAACTCAAGCAATCGAATTAGTGCCTGTACACATCGAAATCCTTAAAACCCACAAAATGCAGCAAAATCAATCAAGGGTCTCAGCGAAAAAGCTCCATTCAATCAACATTCAGCTGAGTTGAAATGGAGCACGAGCAATCACAAGTGAATCGCATTTAATTACCTTCGGGAAAATCAAAAACTAATGCTCGTCTACACAGATGACTGATAGAATCAGGTTAAATTGACAGGTGGATTTTTTCAGCGAAGATTTTGTTTGAGAAAGAAGAAGAAGGAGATACAGTGATACGAGGTGCTCCGTAAGGGCGTGATACTGAAGTCGAAGTTGATGTGATGTGAGACACACTCTATTTGTAGAGGTCTTTTTTGTTCTTTGTCCTATACAGTTCTTTCCTGCAGTTCTCTCAACAACGTTTTTTGTTCAAATAAGGTGGTGGTAGTAGTACCATGCGGTATAAAATCGTTACTAATATTTGGACTTTGTGTCTACTTCATCACTTCATCCCCTCACGTTTTCATCTGCTATAAACACTTTCCTACTTGATATGTGCAAATATAGGATAGTGCAAGGTGCTAACTTCAATGAAGACAAGGTCAAATAGGTTTATTATGGGGAACAATGGTCCAACCCTGAACATATGGTGGACCGACCCTGACCAGTACATGATCTTGAACAACATAAGTTGTCATGATGAAAACTAAAGGAAACCTCCTCCTCCAACCTTTGGTCCGGCATCATGGATCCAACCACATGAGGTATCCCACTACACAAGCAAGGAACTTACATTCTACCACTATATAGGAAATGAGGACCAATATTAGGGGACCCGACCTAGGGGAACTCCTCCCCTCCACTAAACATTGGTCCCCCTCTAACGTAATCAAGTCAACGTGCGTGATCTAAACGCATCACCCTAGTCCGACCACACGTGTCAGGATCTAATTGAGATGCGACAAACCCCCGGTTCTCCGAAGCCTTGTCCCCTAGCTCTCTATATGAATAGGAGAGCAGTTACTCCTCATAAAGGTAAGCAAGGACGTGAATTATTTCTATCTCTAAAGTCAGTAGGGCCAAGTTCCCACTCAACCATCCTAATTGACCATTGAATCTAAGTCTGATTTGTCTGTTTATCTCCAACAGGAAACAGGGTGTCTAAGTGCTTCGCTCTTGTTTTCAGGATCGCTCCACCAAACACTCGAGGTTCACCTCCCCTCAGCTTCACCTCATCAAGGCTCAAGGTTCACGTTCCCTCAACTTCACCTCACTCAAGACTCCATGTATGCTGCTACAAGTTCACCTCATCACTCACAAGTCACAACCTCACCACATATCAGATTATACATTTTCTTTTTGATGAGTATACCCTTTCCTTGAGTAAAGGAATTAACCGTTTTTATACCACATCACTGCACTTAAATCTAGAGCTTCGTGGAGGAAAAATAATAAACTTTATATTGGTACAATTTAGGAAAATGTGTATCTAACACTTGAGCGGATATAGTGTGAGTTATGCCTACGCGACATCAAATGCCATCAAAAGTGTGTGCATCTCGTAATATTTAAGTATTATTAATGTACAATAAAGTTAGTTTACATAACGATAAATCCACTCCATATAAAATCTAATACTGTCCAGAACCAAAGCAGCTATGCGAAATGAAAATCAGTATGTGTGACCTAAACTCAGTAACTAATACCACGACGACACTTAATGGAACTGGTGCGGATGGAGGGTGTTGGTCGTTGCACAACTCAATATTCAAGTATAAGGTGCTATTTTAATGAAATGATTGTTTATAAATATACACCCTACGTTCCAAAAAACTTGTCTAGTTGTGACTTTTTCGGCCCACCAACTTCAATTTTAACCACCAATTCATTTTAAATTGTAATGGTTAAATGTTCAATTAAAATATATAATGAACTTTACTTGTTAAATTTTCATCGTATGATGTAATTAACTCAGAATTGGACAACCTTTTTTTGGTAAGCACGGACAACCTCAATTATGGCTTAATTATGAAGTTCTATGCCTAATAAATTTAAGTATAAAACGTTGATAATAATAATTACAATTATACCAAAAAAGTAAAAGTAATGACGCAATATGATGATATATATGCATAATGCATACAACATACACTTGACTACTGCCTTGACCCGGCAGGGTTTCTTGAGGCCAATCTTATTCTTGGCCCGTGAGTATTTCCCAGGCGGCCCAGTCCATGGCCGGGGACAAACCTTAACTAAGAACCGTCTGGACCCTCCGGGCCAATAACAACCAGGTTGGGTACCCGCCCAGCCCGACCATCCTCTTTTCTTCTTAAACGGAGTACGTATATAATATAATGTTCAATGTAATGTTGCGACGTGTTATTATTCAATGTTGTGGTGGAGGTGGAAGTTTGTGAATTTGATATAAAAGTTACTCCTAAAAATTTGTGCATAAGGTAAATTGAATGGTGTTCGTATTATTTAAATTCTAACACCCCAGATCGGTTAATTAAGAAGAACGACAAGGGTAAATGGTACTTTCTTCGTTTCAAAGAAATCTCTCCATTTTGACATTGATCGGTTAATTGACTTCGACTTTAACCGTGAATTACTGTTAAACTATAATAGTAAACAATTTAATAAAATTATATAATTAAAATTTAATTAGTAAAATGGAAAGATTTCTTTGGAA
>JAYMSR010001036.1:0-11373 GCA_036897825.1 Plantago rigida | reverse complement strand
CTTCCAAGTCAGAGATCTTTCTTCCATACGTCCAAATCCTCTGCAACAACAACTATACATACATACATACATACATACACACTGTTTCGGTTTCAATATTTGTTGAAGAAGGAACCTAGGCATTGAAACGAGAAGAAGAAGATAGGCGCAGATCCAATTCAATTCAGATCAGATTGAATTCAAATCGAATCAATGCAATGTCGGCTAACCGGAATGGAGAGGAGATAGAGCTACCCGATGACAATGAAATTCCTTCCGGTAGGGGAATTGGCGGTCGCAAGTACGCGCCTGTTTTCGCCCATGACCACGATCGTGCTGTGCTCGAGATGTCCTCGATTGATCCCTCTGGACCTTCCTCCTCTGGAGTGAAGTGAGTTACCTCCATTTCTCTTGCTTTGTTACTTCGGTTTCGTGTTTATTTTGCTGAGTATGATGTGTGTGCTTCGGTTGATTGTGAGCTGTGGCGGTGATTTGATTGTTAATGGATCGTCTGCCGCACGCCATGGCAGAGCTTATGTAGATTGCGGCAATGCGGTTAGTAATGTATTGTGTAAAGTTTACCGGAAGGTTTAGCGAATAGTTGTTTAACCTAATCTACTTGGTTGCTTGACAAAGGCACTACTGTGTGTGGATAGAGATTTGCCTGGTTGGTGTATATTAGGTTCATGGTTAGTATGATTATACGGATGGAGGTTATGTTGGAGTGAACTTCATGCCAAGATTGGTTTTGTTGATTTTCTGTGCATTTGTTCAGTGTAGTACATAATTACATATAGTTTAGCTAGTGAAGATATGCTTATTTTCGTAGCCAATTGGATTGGCCATATCACATGTTATATTGTTAACTTTTCATGATGATCTGTGAAGTGAAGGCTGGTGAATCAAAACATGCTGAGAAACCTTTAATGTGAGACAGCTCTCTTCATATGAAAGTTGTTGAGAAGTCATAGATTTGTGTTGAATTACACTTTCACAGAAGTAGATAGTAGAGTGAACTAACTCCCTGGATTCCGGAGGTATTAATATCTTTAGCACCGAATAAAAAATCCCTAAAGTGAAGTATATATTTCTAGGAGACACTTCCTGCAGTGCAAAACAAATTGCTGAGTAAACTATTGTCGGCTGGTGATGTCTTCGAATCAGGATCCTTTTATGTGCTCAATCCTCAGCCATTTTCCCTTTTTCTTTTCTCTGCTAGACCATGCTATATTTCTATAAAGTATTCACGTAATCATTATTTGTTGTTGATCCTTTTACATAAATGTTGTTGTGATACTGCCAACTCTGGTTTATTTAGTATGGAAGTGCATCGGGTTATCACATATGGCCATGGTAATTGATAATCTTTGACCAAGTTCTAGGTCCAGCATATGGTTCGTATGTCTGGACTCTGGTACATCAAGCTGAACTTATTACCTCTGGCTATACCTTTATATGGTTAGGTTTGGAATTTGATTGTATCATTTTACACGGTGCTGCAATTGCTTCTAGTTTTAGTGTTTTATTTGTGAATTTTCTACATTTTTAAAGCATTATTTTTTATTCTAAGATCCAAAGAATTTTATGTTTTGCTGGTTCTCTATTCATTTGGTCGTTGAAATTTTTGGTATATTCTTAAGACTATAAATTATGTATTATCCTAAACACCATGCATTTTTGCAGAAAAACTAATGTTAGCTCTGGTTCTGAGGGAATACATGGATCTGCACCCAGTCATGGAGGTTCTAGTGACTCTCATACTGAATCTAAGTTGGAACTATTTGGTTTCGATTCACTCGTCAATATTTTGGGGCTTAAGAGGTAAGGCTTGAGTGATATTACATATTTGAGTCATTGTCTAATGTCTAATGAATTTATCTTGACGATATGAATGACGTATTCATTTATGGATAACATGTAAATCGTTCATGAATTGCTGTTTGTGTATTGAGTTTATTTTATATGAGTTGTTTGTTTGTCTTTACTGTTGAGTGTTTTGATGAAAGTTTATGTCAGTATGACAGGTGATCAGATTCCAGTGCCATCCAATCCTAGAGACGGGGAAGATGTTGCGATTAGCATTCAGCATCCAAAGGTACCAGTAACTTGCACGTATTATTCTCAATTAACCATATGCTGTCTTTGGTTGTCACTTGTAATCTCATCTTTAATGAAAATGTTTGCACGGCTGTTTTTCTGGAGTTAACATGCTTATGATAATTTTATTATTTCTGCAAAGTGCAAAAATAATGGGTGCAATTTTATTTTTTCTGGCTTGATTATAAAATATTTAAAGCTGAAAAGTGAAAATACATGAAAGGGTGATAAGCATCTAATGAACCAGTTCGAAGTCTAGTATTGGATCTTCCTGAGTGTGGATTTACAGGAGTTTTCCTTAGTCAAGCTAGTATAAGATTTTCTTTCTTAATGTTGTCTGAACACAGGTGCAAATCAGATGTATTTTAGTGTACACTGTTAGTATTCAATATAGTCTCAGGTTTTGTGTTCCCAGCATATTTTGTGTTTGTGTTCTTATATTGTTAAATTTGTCGAAGGTTTTTCAATATGAATTGTCTGTCAGTGTATGTATCTCTATAAATCTCTTTTGAATACTTCCACATCTACAATCCTCCTTCCATAGGTAAATGAAAATGGACTTGGTGTCTTTTATCCTATCAATGTAGTATAACTCTCATCTTATCATGCAGAATGCCAGTATCAAACTGGGGACAATGATGGGTGTGTTTGTGCCTTGCTTGCAAAACATTTTGGGGATTATTTACTACATCAGATTTTCATGGTGAGTTACCTGCCCTTGAAATAATGTCTTTTTACAGCTTTTTTTCCCCTTTCAATTCCATTCCCAGGGACTTATGATTCTAGATGCTGAAATTTTTTGTGTTTATATTCTACATGAGTGTCTGAATGCCTTCTCCCCTTTCATTAATTCAGTAGTAAAATCGGTACAGATGCATTTGTTATGGTGTATTTGGATATCGTAAAACAGAGAAGTAAATTGTTAAATTATTTGCATCAAATGTAAATTTTATTTGGATAAGGAATGAAATTTATGAAATAAGATAAAAGTAAGAAAACAAATATTCTGAAGTAAAAATGGTTTGTTCTAAATTTAGTATATACATGCCTTGAAATATGAGAGAGACCGGGTGAAAATTCTAAATATAGGATATAGAGAGTGAAATGATTATTATAGGTCGTCTTAGTGTGGGTAACTGCAAACATTTAGTGTAATAGTTGATAGTGCATTAACTAACTTTGCTTGGAAATATACTATAGATAGCATTTACAATAAGGTCTAATTCCTATGATTCAGTCAGCCTGTCTAGGAAAAGTTTCTAATTACAAATATCTAGTCAGCTGTCAGCCTATCCAAGGAAAGTAAAAAAATTACAGGTACTTAATCTCCCTATACTGTAGAGAAATATATTTTCTTAATGAGGCATGATCTTCCCTTTGACATTTATCTGGCACATACTTTTAGGACAGACAGCCTGATCTTATTGTTGACATTTATTTACCTTTGAATCTTAGGAACATAGAACTGACGGTACTTGAATTTGGCTACCTAGATATAGAATCTTTGTTGCTTGCATGTATTGCAATGGATTTTAAGTTACACCAAAGAAAGAACAGCCTCAGTTTTATTTTAATTAAATCAGAATTTTTTTTGTTCTAATCTTATCTTGACGACATTCAACTTTTGAAACTATGATATTGTAATTTTGGCCATTAGACCAAGTTCTATAATGCTCTATATGCAGGGGTTCCTAGTTTCTGGATTATACTTTATTACGTGTTGAGCCCGATTATGTGCAACTCAAACCTGATTGGTACTTTGAAATTCTTTATGACCGTTTCCATATTCTCATACGGAGTCACTGATGCTGCTATCTGGTAGTCCCATGGGCTTGTTAGTTAATCTAGACCAACTTAATTTGATACCGCATGAATTGGACCAGGATCTTCCCTAGCCTGAAATATACTTTATAACTGAGTGAATTTCTGAAAATGTAATTTATTATATTTATAATCTTCAATTGTGTGGGTTAGTATTCCTTGTTTTGGATGCTCATAGAGATTTAGGGTAGCATTTGTGTGTTTTTATTGGTGGTTTTACCAGTTACATATGAGTGGGAATTCAGGTGTGGTGCTTAACATTTTATAGAGTTCAGTGGATTTTTGTAAGAAATCCAAACGGGCAGCACTATGATGAAGATATGAAAATATTTAGATATAAATTCTGTCACTTGCTTATGTTGCCTCCCGGTCTGTACTGTATGAATTTTATTTTCTCCCCTTTAATATCTAGTCTGCTTATGAATAGGATTGTGGGTATGGCTGGGATTGGTGAGTCACTATTGCTGGTTGCTTTCTGCGGTACCTGTACTTTCCTTACAACTATATCATTGAGTGCAATTGCAACTAATGGTGCAATGAAGGTATATTACAATTTCTTTGCAATTGATCTCTCTGGGAATAGTTTATTCGAATGTGTAAATAATTGATTTAAAGGTATATTTAGTGAAGTAGGTCCTTACACATCTTTTCGACTATCTGCCAAAATCTAGGGGGGAGGACCATATTATCTCATTGGTCGTGCCTTGGGCCCTGAGGTTGGAGTCAGCATAGGTCTTTGCTTTTTCCTTGGAAATGCAGTTGCTGGAGCTCTGTGAGTATATGAATTGCTAATTCTACATGTGTGCTTTAACTTTCTATCTCATAGCATAATATAATGAATTATGCCATTTTCATGTTCATATAGTTATGTCTTGGGTGCTGTGGAAACATTTCTGAATGCTGTACCACAGGCAGGGCTTTTTAGAGGTAATTGACACTGCAAATAATTATCAGTTAATAAACAGATATTAAATTTTTTACATGATTTTTTAAAAAAATTCTGTTGAACACTTATTCTATGTTCAGTTTTTGTTCTTTTGTGCTCCAATTATATTATATTATGAGGAATATCATACTATTATGCTAATTAGCAGAATATATGGTATACAAAATTAGATTATTCCCATGTATATCCATAGCATCTCGATCGGTTCCATGATTTCTGAGGATATGCCAGTTAATGCGTGTCATTCATATATTAGTGTCTCAACTCTCAAGCCTATTGCCTTTTGAACACCTTATGTACACAAGCAGACTAGTGAAAATACCCTATAACAACAGTACACCGCATTATGTACTATAAGTAAGCACCACCTCATATATTTGAAACTTGAGTACTCTAAACTAGTGAAAAGAACTGATTTAATTAATGAGTGTCCTCGTGGCAATCCAAATAATGTGCGCAACAATATTTAGATCTTCGGTAGCTGTGAATTGAGATTTGCATTCACTCGTTTGTTTTATTTAATTTAACTTTATTTCCAAATTCATATTTGATTTTGTGAAGGCCGACCACTTCGAATATGCCTTTCATATGATCCTTATCGAGTTAAACAAATGCGTTATGATCAGATTAATCTTGCCATGATACTAAATATTTTTGTTTGCTTTTGCATTTTGGATGGCAATTAAATGGTCTCAGCAGTCATTTCTCTTTTATTATATGTTTTTGGTTCTATATAACAGCGTTTTGATTTTGTTATCTAAATTTCCCTTATTCTTGTAGATGCGCAGACTTTTGTGAGGGTAAATGGCACAGATGTTGCACAGCCTGTTACAAGCCCCAGTTTACATGACTTGCAAGTTTATGGGATTATAGTGACCATTATCTTATGTTTCATAGTTTTTGGTGGAGTAAAGATGATCAATAGAGTTGCTCCGGCGTTTCTTATACCTGTCATATTCTCAGTGATCTGCATATTTATTGGGATCTTTGCAGCCGGAGAAAATCGGCCAGTAGGTTAGCTGTTCATTTTTTCCCCTTGCCACTTTATGTTGTTTGATTTTTGTTTGTCATACAACCTTAAATAGATAGCTTTTGATCGTTAGGTTCACATTTTAAGTTGTTGGTGATGCTGGAAATTAATATGCCTGCTTATTGCTTGCATCAATTGACGTGATTAATAGTGCTCTTTCTACAAAGTTAAGTTATACTCCCTCCATTTCACTAAAAGCTTACAATTTGCCATTTTGGGCTTTTGATTTAAAATTCAAAGCTTTACATTTTCTTACATGGAAACCCATTATATCCAATTCTTAATGTTTTAATCATTTCATACTTCATCTATTATCTCTCTTACTTTTTACCATCTACATACTACTTTATCTATATGAACTTTGCTCATTTATCTTGATAAATGTGCCAATTCAAATTGTAAAGCTTTTACTGAAATTGAGGGAGTATATTCACAGGGAATATTGTTGACTTTCACGGTTTATCTATTTTTCCATGATGGTGTTTCATAATTTTTCTGGAATCATAGTTTGAGTTATTGATTCTGGTGTTGGTACTTGAGATTCTTGATTTTACAAATTGTAATGCAGTTTCCGGGTTATGCAGTATTCAGCTTTCAGCTTTAGAGACATATATATGAGTCCTTTAGGGCAACAATGTGCATTTAAGTGTATCATGATGACCATTAAGTGCTTGTAGTGGTCACTTAAGCACTGCTTCTTTTTTGTAATTATCAGTGAGATTTACCAACATCCATTTCCTTTTGGATTTCTTGTTGTCCATGTTCCCAGGAAGGTTTTTATTCCCATTGAAATTATTATGTGCAGGAATAAATGGCCACTGTATAGTTTCTTCTTTTCAGCTTGAAGTATATTTTTTTGACATTTAATTGTTTAAATTCTGAATATAACACGGACTCATTATGCTAATGTTGTGAGAATCCAAATCTGGTACTTTATGTCTGGGTGCAACGTATTCTTTACTTGAAAGTTGGATGATGACATGACATAGAACATGTTTAAGTTTTCAGCAAGGCAACCTGTTTTCGGTTAATTATCATTGGTTGACAATTAAGGATAGGGTCTTCAGGTAAACAAAGCAGTTGCAGTTCTTTTCTGAAGTCCAACTAGCCTTCTTTTAGGCGTGTGCCATTGATTCAGTTGGGAAATTGAATTGAACCAGTGATACATATCTAATACTAGTTCCATACAGTCATTTGTGTAATGCATATGGAGCATTAATGTCTGAAGAATTGAGAAAGTTTCCAGAGAGGGGATGCAGGTGCAGGGGGTCTAGGAGTTAGTTTGAGCTGTTGCATATTTCTAACCTCTCTCGTTTTTATTCATTTTAGCATTTGCATGCACCATCTTGGGCATCTTGATTGAGTTCTGTGTTTCTTGCAGCTGGAGTTACTGGCTTGAGATTGAAAACTTTCGTGGATAATTGGAGTTCAGAGTATCAATTAACCAACAATGCTGGAATTCCGGATCCAAACGGGAGAATATACTGGAATTTCAAGTAAACCAATTTGATCCATCTCTTTTACTTATGCCATTTATTACATAGCATAGCATTGTCCTCTACTCTTCTATAAAACAAACATGAAAATCCTTTTTTATATCATATTTACCTGAACTTCACCCATGTCATTCGTCAAGGAAATTTCTGTCAAGTCCTTGAAGAGTCATCTTCTGTTATTCTACCATTACTGTTAATCTAGTAGACACATGCACACAGATGATTGATAGTTTTGTTTGCCCATGTTGAAGTCAGCTAAATATATTGAAGATGAACAAAAGGAGCTATATCTTCTATTCTAACTGCTGTCATTTTTTTATTATTGCCAGCGCATTGGTGGGTCTCTTTTTCCCTGCTGTAACAGGGATTATGGCTGGTTCAAATCGGTCAGCTTCACTTAAGGACACTCAGCGCTCCATACCTGTTGGGACTTTAGCTGCAACTTTGGCTACGTCAGCTCTATATGTGGTTTCTGTGCTGTTTTTTGGAGCTCTAGCAACTAGAGAGAAACTTTTGACAGACAGGTACTTTGATGTGTACTCCACTCCCTGTTGCTTTTTACCATAGCCACAGAATGAATTTTTTCATGATTAAGCCAAATTTTCATTTTACTATTTCTGGGCGAGGATATTCCAATATGGCAGGAAGCAATTTGTTCATAATTGTTTTGTGGATTTATCGTGTGAACTTGTTGGAGTGCCTGTAGTTAAATAGATACTGATATATAGTATTTTAATTAGTTTAAGTAGTTAAATTATTGGAGTATTTCCTGATATTATTTTGTACAATAAAATTTAAATTATCATTCCAAAAACAGTATACTGTAGAATTTATGCCTTTATTATTTTTGATTTAGAGGGTAGTTCATAGTTCGAATAGATGAACATATGGGTAATAAACACTTTTTTTAGTTAATAATTTACATCCTACTGATTTATGCCGAATAATTTTTCCTAATTAGGCCTAAACATGACTCATGCAGGTTACTAACCGCCACTGTTGCTTGGCCTTTTCCTGCTATTATCTATATCGGAATCATCCTTTCAACCTTAGGTGCAGCTCTTCAGAGCCTAACTGGAGCTCCACGGCTTCTTGCAGCCATATCTAATGATGACATCCTTCCTGTTCTCAATTATTTTAAAGTTAGTGATGGGAGTGAGCCTCACATTGCTACTCTGTTCACGGCTTTCCTGTGCATTGGGTGTGTTGTTATCGGCAATTTGGACCTTATTACACCAACTGTAACAATGTTTTACCTCCTGTGTTATGCTGGTGTCAACTTGTCATGCTTTCTGTTGGATCTGTTAGATGCTCCCAGCTGGCGCCCTCGTTGGAAGTTTCACCACTGGAGTCTCTCCCTTGTTGGAGCATTGCTTTGTATATGTCAGTTTCTATTCATGCGATATAAGTTCTCTTTACGTTAAGTTTCAATACTATTCGTATTAAGCACAAACAAGCTTATGTTTGCCATTTTTTACAGTAATCATGTTTCTGATCTCGTGGTCATTCACGGTGGTGTCCCTAGCCTTGGCGACCCTCATATATTACTATGTCAGCATCAAAGGAAAGGCAGGAGATTGGGGTGACGGTTTCAAGAGTGCATACTTTCAACTTGCCCTCCGTAGTCTGCGATCTTTAGGAGGTTTGTCTCTTCTTGACTACTAGTTTCATATCATTTTCAAGTAAAACCTAGCCGCACTAAAAAATTGTAATGCTGTTCATCTCAAAATAGCTCTTATTTTTCATGTAGATCTCTTATATTCTGAATGGAATATAACAAAGTACAACGATCATATTAATAAGTTGTTTATAGCACCAATCCATGCCTCGAACTGGTCTTGCGTTACCTAAACCTTACTTACCTTCATTTTATTATATCATTGTTATTCATAATTAGATGTTCATGTTTACTGATGCTTTACATGTATTTAGCAAAAGTCTAGAGTTGAATACTGCCTTTAGTTCCATATAATTGTGACTCAATTGCAAGTCTCTCCCCCCCCCTCCCTCCATACTTCAACTTTCATCTTTTAACATCTATCTTAGTATGCCACTGTTCTCATAAATGCAACTTGCATGTGCAGCTAACCAGGTCCACCCCAAGAATTGGTACCCTATCCCCCTCATATTCTGCCGGCCGTGGGGACAATTGCCAGAGAACGTTCCTTGCCACCCTAAACTTGCAGACTTTGCAAATTGTATGAAGAAAAAAGGCAGGGGATTGTCCATGTTTGTCTCCATCCTGGACGGGGACTATCACGAACGTGCTGAAGATGCGAAAGCTGAATGCTGGGCGCTTGGCAAATACATTGAGTATAAAAAATGTGAAGGTGTAGCTGAAATTGTTGTCGCACCAACAATGTCCGATGGTTTTCGAGGTATAGTCCAGCTGATGGGCCTAGGCAATCTGAAGCCCAATATTGTTGTAATGCGGTACCCTGAAATATGGCGACGAGAGAATTTGACCGAAATTCCTGCAACATTTGTCGGAATTATCAACGACTGCATTGTGGCAAACAAAGCGGTTGTGATAGTCAAAGGTCTGGATGAATGGCCTAACGAGTATCAAAGACAATTTGGTACAATTGATTTATATTGGATAGTACGAGATGGCGGTCTTATGCTTCTTCTCTCGCAACTTCTCCTCACTAAAGATAGTTTCGAGAGTTGTAAAATTCAAGTCTTCTGTATAGCAGAGGAGGATTCTGATGCAGAAGAACTTAAAGCCGATGTGAAAAAGTTCCTTTATGATCTTCGTATGCAAGCTGAGGTTATTGTCATTTCAATGAAGTCATGGGACGCACAAGCTGAGCAACAAGATGATTCCGTAGAGGCTTTTACTGGGGCCCAGGAGAGAGTTTCCAGGTATATGGCTGAAATGAAGGACAAAGCTCAAAGAGAAGGAACACCTCTGTTAGCAGATGGTAAGGCAGTAGTTGTTGATGAGCAGAAAATACAGAAGTTTTTATTTACAATGCTGAAGCTAAATTCGAGCATATTAAAACACTCGAGGATGGCTGCCGTCGTTTTGGTGAGTCTCCCACCACCACCACTGAACCATCCAGGATACTTTTACATGGAGTATATGGATCTCTTGGTTGAAAATGTGCCCAGGCTTTTGATAGTCCGTGGTTACCGTAGAGATGTCGTCACTTTATTTACATAGTTTCTGCAAGTTTTACTCCATATTCTTTGATTCAAAAGAATTTTCCATAATATGTCAATAGCACATTAGTTGAAATGCCCCTTCTTTTCATGATGATAGTCATTTAGTTTCTCACTGTTGTATTGGTACAAAACTGTGGGCATGCTTGCCCACCATATCTTTTATGACTTGATTCACGTCAGAACTGTTGTATTTAGAGGGATTTTTTTTTACTATTCAGTCGCAATGCCTTTTGATTGAGGTAATACATGGATTCAACATGATCTGATTAGAAACCGTAAATGTTTAGGACTTTATACTCATTTTCAATTGTACATTAAACTCGATGCATTACTAAAAAGTAATCTATGTCGTGCCCACCAAATTATATAAACAAAGAAACTTTACACATCTTGCCACCGAAGAGCATCTTGATATATGTAACATGTTACAACTCCGGTAATGACACAACCATGTTGTATGGAAATATTGTCCCATGCTATTTGGTGAGTTTTTTTTTTTTTGGAATCGATAAAATTATTATTGATAACAATCCCAAGAGCATAAGAGATGCATGTACCTACCTCTGGTCCATGTCACCTAACAACATTCACATCTATAATTCAAATTAAACTATACATTCACAAACTAAAATTTCTCTCCAAAACCTTTTCACGATATTACAAGATAAAGATTTCTCTTTTATCTATATTTTTCTCGAATGGGTGACAATTTTAACCTGCTCTTGTAGGATTTTTCATGACCTGTATAAATCGGTATAAAATTCATTCGTTTAGGACTGTATTGGGCTGAGTAAAGCCATATAATGAATCATAATAATATGGTTAATTTGTGTTTA
>JAYMSR010001035.1:0-11373 GCA_036897825.1 Plantago rigida | reverse complement strand
TTTAATGTACACACAATGTTTCAAGTAAGTCATATGATGTTTGTAACTACATATGTGATGTTGATCTAGTCTCGTTGAGAAACGGTCTCTCGCAAAACTTTATATTGTTTTTAATAAGTATTCTATGACTTCTTATTTTTAATTTACAAGCTTTTGCGATAGACCGTCTTTCGAAGAAACCAAATCAATATCACATATTTAAGTACAAACATCATATGATTAAGTTCAAACATCATGTGTATACTAAACATGCACATAGCATTATCTGCATTTTCAAACCTGTGATGCTTGTAATTAAACATATACGATGTTTGTAATAAATTATGTGATGTTTGTTCTAGTCACTCATAGAGACAGTCTCGCAAAAGTTGCTCTTTTTAATTTGGTTTTGTAATTATATATTAACTTTACACCATCTCCAACAATCAAACTTTATTACACAATCTCTTTCTTTTTCTTCCACGTCATCATCCACTCACACTCCGCACAACCAAACTCTTCAACTCCAACAATCAAACTCCATCACACCCAATTTTCTTTTTTATTTCTCATTTCTTTTAAATCTACACTATTTTTTCCCATTTATTTTAAAACCTCATACTTTATATTATTTTAAATGTCATTAATTAATTAAAATAACATTAAATAAAATTCAAAAGTTACAATATTTTGAAAATAAAAAATACAATACTTGATAATAAAAATTACAACATTTGAGAGAAAAATTACACTACATTAAATTAAAATACTACATAAATACTACTCTACTCCTCCTCCATGACCTCTTTTTTTGTAACGCCAAGATCCTTTTTTTGTAATCTTTTTTATTTATTGCAAGTGTGCTTTTAATTGTGGAAATGTTTCAAATTTTAAAGATCGTATTTTTACATTACATTAATTTTTATTAGAAAAAAATGAAAACAAATAAAAGAAATGAAAAATAAAGAAAAGTAGCACACACAAAATTAAAGGAAAAGAAGAAAAGAGAAGCAACGGGAGAGACAAAAGAAAAGAAGAAGAAAGAAACAAAGAACCAAATCAAATAAGCAATAAAAGAAAAGAAAAAATAAAAGAAGTTTTTAAAAAAAAGATAAAAGATCATCCATCATCCTCTCCTCATCCCCTCTTGGGGATGGTGGCTTGGGTTTGAGCAACATCCCCCTGTTGGAGATGGTCTAATAACTTCATAATTTTCCCTTTTTCGGGTTCTAATAGAAACTTCATAACTCATAAATGAAATTTTTTTACCATCAATAATTAATTATTTATTATTTTTCTTTCTTATTTTATTATCGCTTTATGCAGTCTCTCAATTACTCTATAATACACTTGCAACTTTACCAAAATACCTCTTACAAACAACTATTTTTATTATATTTCCTTAATTGAAGCAAAAGTGAGGACTTATAAAGCTCTTAATGGATCAGAGGGGTAGCTCATTAGTTTTGAATACTAATTAGTTAGTCACTTGGTTTGATCAATTCTTTTATGTTTATTTTCTACATGATTTTTAAAAATGTATACCAAAACAACTCTTACAAACTATGAAAACTATATATTAAGTATACATATAGTGTTTTAACAATATTATTAATGTTTTATGAGTTAACATTTTTATCAACTTTTATGGATATGTATATCGTTGATATTATTAGTAAAACCTTTAATATTTTTTGAATATAATTGAAATGTATGTCCGTCTCTTTTATTATCTTCTTAAGACCGTCTCTTCTGAGTTATGAGACTTAGGCTCTGTTCTCTTCATCTGAACTGAACTAAACTAAACTGAATTGATCTAAACTGAACTGATCTGAACTTAACTGAACTGAACTGAATTGTAGTATAAAAAACAACTGAGCAAAACTAAAGTGAACTGAATGAATCTAAACTGAATCAAATTAATGAGTTTTCAGATGAAAAGAACAGAGCCTTACTCGAGCTGAAACTATACTCTTAAAAATTTCAGTAATATATACTCCGGTCAAAAAGAATGCCGGTCATTTTTTCTATTAAAAATAATAGAAAATTTGTATGATTTGACTAAAATGTCATTGTTTGACTAAGTGACACCAAAGTGGGATGTAGGGAGTAGTAAATATTGTTAGTAAAAGTAATTTTCCCTTCCAAAAACAATGTATTCTAAATTGAGTATAGATTATTATGAAATTAAGTGTCAAATTCCATATATTTCTTTGTTACAACTCATGTATCACAGAGGACTGATTACTTAAATATTACATGCTAGAAATAAATATAGAGATATTTTTCTTTTCCTAATTAAATTCAGAAAAAAACATTTACCCAATTATTTTCCACTATATATATCATAGTATCAATATTAGTCCTTCCAAACAAAACAAAGGTTGTGTTAAAGATGTCTAATGTGACAAAAGTTTATTTCACTGTCCTTGCCATTTTTCTTGTCTCAGGTAACATAAGTTTCTATCTTCAGATGAATAATTTTCTAAATTCTTATTTACCCTTATGCAAACCCAATACTTATATTTGTTTCTTTCGCTTTCATATGAATATAATTCCTAATTTCCTAATTTTAATAATATAATTGTATACATCTAATTGTTTCATTTATCTTGTCATATGATTAATACAGCGAATTACAATATGGTGGAAGTAAGAGAGGCTAGAGAACAAGATCGCGCCAATATTGTGGGATCAAATAATGGTAAATGTCAAACTGGAGTGCACAAGTGATGCACAATGTAAGCATAAATGTGATGATAAATTTGCTTTCCTAAATCCAGAGGCTGTATGTAGCGCACCGTATTTTGGGCTCCCGCCAGTATGTATTTGTTATTATGATTGTTAGGTAACAAATCACAATTTAATCTTATCAAATAAGGAGATAATCATATATATTGTCGATGTAATAGTATATTATCGATCAATAAATAATTAAATACCATATTAAAACTTATAATAGATGGTATGGTGTCATTGTTGAGAAAATCTTAGATTAACTATAATCGTGGCTCCACATAACTGAATTTACAACACAAAGAAGTGGGAGGTAGAATATAAGCTGAGTTTGGAACAGATGGAATATAGTAAGTGGTGGTGATGTGGTTGGTGGAATGGAGGTGGTGTCACTTACCTATTTAATTAGACTCACAAGTCGCAACCTCTATTCATGAGACAGTTACACTACAAGAATTCTGGCAGATAGTGATGGAATCCGCTTTGTCGCTAATTAGTGATGAACCGACACTGGAGAATCGATTGATTAACGACGGACTTTTAGTTCGTCTAAATTCGTGGAAATGAGCGTCGCTAAACCGTCCCCAAATTGCGACGGCTTATCCACCCGTTAATAAACCGTCGCCAAATTAGGGACGGGTTAGGCTATCTATCCCTGTTCCGTATTTAATATTTCCCCAACTAAAAAATTGAATAAATGGGATTCAGTTTTAGCGACGGATTAGGTTATTTGTGTTGGTAGAGATGCTCGTAGAGTAAATATCGTGTAATAAGTCTTATTTCGTTGCTGAAATAAAATGAATCGTATAATACAAATTCCTTGCTTGTGTTTATTCAGCATATACAGATGAGATTAGACACTTAGACATATATCTTGAAATCCAAATGTATATCATGCAACCTTCAGTCTAGTATACATAGGATATATACAACGATTAGACTTGGAAGGATGAGTCATATCCTTAGGATTGGGATATGAGGATAAAGTCGTTAGTGTATTCCTTGGCCAAATTGGTGGGATGACATATACTAATCAGTGATCCTGAGTGATGGTACATGAATTACACTTGTATGATTTCGGGATAAATCATACATGACTTGACACGACGAGAAGCGAGCATTCACTAGCCAATTCCGTTGAATAAGGTGTAGTGATTGGCTCAACATTAGTATCATCACCAACGATCAGATGCGACAGATCTTAACTAGTTTTCACATGGACGAACTAATGCGTGTCTCGATTTGACTTTGGAAACTGGACTCCTTGTATAGAACCAATGGTATTCATGGATAAAGAGGTAATCGAAATAAGGTCAACAGCGGCTTAGCCTATATTCGAATTACGAGTCAACTGTGAAGGATCTTATATATAGTTTAACAAGCTTGTCTATAGTTGCGAGCATTCATACTATCATTAATGGACTACATGATTTGATCTTGTAAGATATTTTGTATCTTAGGGAGTGCAACCTCACAAGTTTAGATGGAGTCTTGTTGAGGTTCAACACAAGAATCTTCTTACATCCCTTAGTCGGGATAGAGGATGTACGTGTTTGAAGCCCAAAAATATGCTAGGTCCATCGTCCTCTTTAGTACAATCATTACCTGACAAGTAGTAAGAATAAACCTCGTTTTATATTCGTTTATATGTTTGAAAGATGTGTAGTACTGTATTCTTTGAATGGTGCATGATTCCATTCACATTCACTAACTAGGGCAGAGCAACCAAGGTATATATGGGAATTTATATTGATAGAAGAAAGTTAGATATCTAACATAAGGTTGGTTCGTCATAATTGGCTAGTGACAGGGGTGTGAATGTAAGATTTTTTGGAGTGTGTGAGAGATGATTGATTGAATTTATAAAATTTTCCCTTTATTCAAATCCAATTTTACAACCAGTCAATGATTTTGAACGTGGTCATGGACTCATAGCAAACACTATCGTTGATCTTGTTTATACATTACATGATTGAACGGACTCAAAGGACACCGTTTGCCCCTTCACATCAAAGCCTATTAGGGTATTCTGTTGTAGTATGTTACCCAAGATGGAGATTTCGGATGTAGAACGGGTCACTGCCAAGCACTCCAACCCACCCGATGCACTTATAAAGTAGTTCTGAACACGTGGATTCAAATCAGCTCCATCGAAATGGAACACAATATGGGGCACATTAGCTTTGGACAATGGATCTTGTTGAAAACAGAGTTCAAGTCCTGTTTCATTTGCCACGACCGGTTCAAGCTTAATTTGTTTAACAAATTCTGCCTTGAAAACATCAAAGGCACTACTGTGAAGCTCTGTGATGGTGGTGCCCGAGTCGATTATAAACCCTCCAGTGTCTCCGTCATCATTTATAGCAAATGTGTTATTTGGAATCAACAAAAGGGTATCCCCGATGGTAATTCCTTGGACGTCGACGTAGTAATTGTAAGGCGCGATATGAGGATCATTGAGTAGCTTAGTTTTATTCTTTGAGGTCCCAGGCATAGAACCGACCCAAAGGAACCCAGAGTCGTCACTAGAGGACGTGAAGCAGTGAGAAAATGTGGACTCGTGGAGTTGCTCGACTAGTGAGAGGGGACCTCCTGCCAAGCCGATGACTCCTGTATTGTCGCTCAGCCCGCTCTTTTTGGGTGTCCCACAATTGAATCCAATATCTGGCACTGATGAGTTATCAAATATGAAGGTTTCGATGCCAAAGTACAGATTATCAAACCGACGAGATATATCGTAGGCGTTTTGGAAGAAGCAGGCTTCGTCAGTGCCGCTGCACTCCGAATTGGGCATTGCCGCACAGACACTGCCATAACAGTCCGAGTTAAACACGTCGGTGTAAGAGGAAGATTTCTCCAAGTTATAGCACTTGTCACATCTAGTCCCCATAACAGGGCTTCCAGTGTCAACGATGAAAGGTAGAGTTACTGGTGGTGTCCCGATCTTCAGGGCCACCATAAATTCTCCTTCGCTCGGGTACACTGGAACTTTGAATTTAAGCCCCTTGGCAACTTGTGTAAGAAACAGTATCCAGAGCAGGTTCATAACTCGGAAAGGAGACATCTGCAACTGTTGATTAGATTGACAAGAAACAATGGAATACATGAAGGTTACATGATGAATTTGGATTGTATATATTCCATTTTTGGCATTAATTACATAAGAAATTTAAGGTTTTTGTAGCATTGAAACTGTCTATTAATGGAGTATCAATAAATGATGGTTTTACAATCAAAAGTCAGTTTATGCATATTTCTCTTAGATAATCGATGATATTATTACCAAGGGCTTTCCTATTTTTAATTCGTCTTCCAACCGACCTATATATAAGTCTCCGTCATTAATCGACACGTGGCACTTGATTCAATCTGATCCATCAGTTCTGGTTCGAAGTCATATCTATGATATTTGGCACGATGAATTATAAATTTATTTTTTTAATAATAAAAATATCCATAAAACATAAGTTGACTATATACCCATAAAATATTATTAATTTCCTAAAAATATATATATAATAAAACCTTATTAATAACAAACAAAATAGATAATTAATATAAACCCATCATCAAACGAAACTCCGTCCTTGCAAATAATTACCAGGTGAAGAACCTAATTCACGAGATTTTGAAATAGAAAATTTGAGATATCCAAGTCAATTCTTTTCTAATTTGAGATATGCTTTCAATTGTTACTTGGGACTTGAAGGAATCCTTTTCTCCTCCTTTGAATGGAGATTATTAGAAGTTACACCATAAAGGAAGAAGAGCAGCAGATTCACAGATTGGAGGCAACCAGATCCAGTCAAGAGTTACAGAAGCCAATGACATGGCAGATCCGAAAAGCACCTCCTCCAAAAGAGCAGTCATTCGATAGGTGGTCACACAGCAGGTAGAAGACAGAAGAGGATGAAGACCAATATTGTCTTCAAGGATTAATTTTGTTTAGATGAAGTCTTGTTGAGGTTTAACGCAAGAATCTTCTTACATCCCTAAGTCGGGGATAGAGGATGTACGTGTTTGATGTCCAAAAATATGCTAGGTTCATCGTCCTCTTTAGCACAATCATTACCTAACAAGTAGTAAGAATAAACCTCATTTTACAGAAGCGAATGAATCCCAAAAGCACCTCCTACAAAAGAGCAGTCATTCGATAGGTGGTCACACAGCAGGTAGAAGACGGAAGAGGATGAAGAGCAATATTGTGTTCAAGGATTAATTTTGTTTAGATGGAGTCTTGTTGAGGTTTAACACAAGAATTTTCTTACATCCCTAAGTCGGGGATAGAGGATGTATGTGTTTGATGTCCAAAAATATGCTAGGTTTATCGTCCTCTTTAGCACAATCATTACCTGACAAGTAGTAAGAATAAACCTCGTTTTACAGAAGCGAATGAATCCCAAAAGCACCTCCTCCAAAAGAGCAGTCATTCGATAGGTGGTCACACAGCAGGTAGAAGACGGAAGAGGATGAAGAGCATTATTGTCTTCAAGGATTAATTTTGTATAGATTAATTTAATTAAATTTGAACAAGGGTATAATGGTACATTCATATTTTACTATTAAAATGTAATTAATATAACATAATTTGTAAGATCTTAACGAAGATCTTTATTTAGGTCGGTACAAAGCTGACCTAAACATATAAAAACCCACTGGCATTTTTAACTGTTTTCTTCTCCCTGGATTTGGGAGAATAATTCACATTGGCATGTCTCTAAGTGCTGCATACATTTAAAGCATAGATACATAATCATGTGCAATAAAACATGTATTATTGAGTATAGTTGAGTCTAAAGCAATGAGAATCTAAAAAAGAAAAAAAAATGGTAATTTTCTTCATGAGGGTAGTCATGTAGACACTCTTAAATTTCTAAAAATACATATTGTTCCATTAGAAGGTCCTTAACTCATCCATGTCAAAAAAAAAATCATCAAGCTGTAGGGTAATGGATAAGAAGCTGAATAATGCAGTTTTGCGAGCTAGGTATGAGATTCTATATAACATCTCGTGCAGAGAACGGATAGCAGCAAGGAGGTTGCATGCACACCTTAGAATGTGATGGAACTCCTTGAACATATGTATGTTGTCTTTCTTTCAACTTTCTGCTATATCACTCTTTGCATTACGTACATGTCTATTTTCTGTCTGCCTAGTGAATCCGGAGAAATGTGTGTCGCGTATATCAAATGTAATCAAGGGTACGCTGATTTATATGATCATCTTTTTGCTATTGACGATATGTTTCCTTTTCAACAATACATATATCAAATGTAATCAAAAAACACAAGCAGTAGTAACTACTAAAACAAACTCTCAATGCAGCATAAATAGCAAAAGAACAGAAAACAAGAATCCTGGAAGCAATCAGTTCTTGAAGAGGAATAGAAGTACGTATTACAAAACCTAATGTAAATAATCCAGTTATTTGAATGTTTGTCCTTCACAGAGGAGAAGCAGAAGAGACAACATATAACAATTACTTGGAGGCATCAGCTTGTCTGTAACTGTGATCAATCTCCTGGAATAGTGTGTCATTATGGAACCAATCTGCTACTGCTTCACTTATCGTCTGTGAGCAGAAAGTTTTTTATTTAGGTAAACAACTGAAGATTGAACAAGCATCAATTTAAGACATTAGTTTTAAATGTGTTATTGATTTACTATTTAGTGTAAGGGATGAAGAACGGAACCTTGTTTTTTAAAAGAGGAGCGCCATTTGCAGACCAAGAGGCAAAGTTCTCTATCTGGCAATGAATTATAAAATTGCTGATAAAATAAGATTTTGTTGGCGCGGATTCTTTTAATGTACTAATGAACTGAGATACAAACCCTGAAACAAACATGGTATCAGATACACAAGTTTTTCGCTCATTTTAAGCTGTATAAAACATAAAAAAACAAAAAATTATGGTGAGACAAAAGAGTTTATATAATACTAGTAGTGAAGTAACCTTGAAGGGCTTCTTGCTCGGTTGCGCTGCAATTAGGACAATCTTGAAAGGGTGTGAAGCGAGACGCACAAGTAGAAAGAATATCCTTGCACCCTTTCCAGATTTGAAGTGGATCAGCTGAATCCGGAGCCAAGAATGTAGGTATCTGGTAGGGCAATGTCAATAAAGTCAGTAAAATTACAGAATCAAGAAATTCATTTGGCCATTGGGCTAATGAAAATAGCTGCAATATTAAGAATTAAATGGCATGCAAATATCAGGTGCACAAAAGAAAGAGGAAAAGATCAATGACAATTCTTTGTTCAGATATCTGATCGTATGCTCTGACCTGGAATGTGTCTACAGCAGTATTCACAATGAACAACGGTGTTTGAATTCCTTCCACTATGTTTTGGGGGAAAAAGCACTGCAGTTCACAACAAAAATGAAAATGTTGTATGTTTGAAACTTGTTTTGAGAAAAAAAGCACTGCAGTAGCCAAATGAAAATGGTGTAAGTATATCTAAGATATCTTAAATTTGCATCATCCATCACATATGAAAATTCAAATCAACTAAAGTGATCTTACCAGACTAGGCTTCATTTTGCAGGTACAATAATCGGGTAAATTGTTTGTTAATCTCTGCACATAATTCAGCCAAGATGTTAATATGAGGATAGCCTCTAGTATATGAGTTTGCCTAAATTTGTTCGCAACATCTTACATGCGTTGTAACAACATGGTCAAATAATTTTTCAGCTGTTGGTGCTCCAGAAATATCCTTCCTGTTAGAGTCACCATTCATTTATCAGTTCGTTCCTCACTAGGGGACAGATAAATTTCTGGATCAAACGAGTGATAAAAAGCTGAGATTATAGATTACGTGTTAAGAAAGAAGCCAGCATCTGCAAGACATTTCACTTTTGCAGACTGAGGAATGAGAGACCTAAAATAATCGCACTGGAGTATAGATGTCAGCCCACCAGCTGAACATCCCGATAGAAGGACCTGCACAACCGTATTTTTATTCATGTGGATGAAATTGGCAGACTCCTAATATCTGGCAAATGAAAGAAACTAAAATTATACATTTTCAGCATTCTTCATTCCTTGTTCGAGTAAATCTTCTGTGACAGCAGCAAAGATCCTAGACCCTCGGTAGTAAATATTTGAAACCTGATGACACAGATTTGCCAAACTTGAGTACTGATTCAAAGAAAGATGCATCCGAAAGCACCAAGAATGTAATTGAAAGGGAAGAGAGAGAGAGAGAGAGAGAGAGAGAGAGAGAGAGAGAGAGAGAGAGAAGCCATCTTTCTTAAAACATCACTGCTCTTACAGGATCCACTTCCTCCACATCACTGCTAAAAGATCCACCATCACAATATGCAATTAAGACCCGGTTCCAATTGTAAAAATCTGGAAATAAGTAAAAGTTAGAAACATATGAAGATCAGGAGAGAACAAACATATCATGCAGGAATCGAAATTTATCATAATTCTGCAGCATACCAGGGTTCTTACTGATCAAGTTGTTCAAGATCCCATCGAACGAATCGTATTGACCATCAATTTTGAGGAACCATAGGAACCTTTGCTGCGTCTAAGGCATTCTGAGGGAGTAAAACACCATCCTCCTCCCTGAAAATTAAATCAGCACGACTCTCTCACAAGTCAGAACAAACTGGTCTCCAGAACCAGTCAACTCATAAAGCAGTATATGAAAAGGAGGTACTACCTGAACATGAACCAACCAACTGTTGATTCCTGTTCCAAATCCTCGGTCCAGATAGTAAGCCGGTGGGCTCCCATCCAAACAAACTGGAAATCATGGAATAAAACCTCTGAAAATCAAACAAAAACTCTGTTCCATAATTTAATTACAAAATCAAAGTTGGTACTTTACCTGCTCCTTTTGCTACCGCACTCTCCAGGATGGTAATGGAAACTTGTTTTGCAAGTCCAGTTGTCATAATGAGAAACACAAACATCACGGGGAGCATGCATTGCTGCGTACAACTCAAGACTCTCTTCATTCTGCTTCAACTGAAAAAATGTTAGCCTGTGGTGATTTTTTCATTGAACAAGTCTAGTATAAGTGCAATTATATACAAAGTGTGGTTTTTTGGAGTTGAAATCATTATTCCTCTGGCAGAATAATAACTGCACTTTCCAAATGAAGCAACTTGTATATACGTACACACCATGTGGGCACTGTAGCTGCTAGTAGTGCAAACAAGATGTTCTATGTAGCAAATGAGATTGACATATATAGGCATAAGAAAGTGATGATAATAAATCACCACATGGGTTAGAATTAATTATAAGGGTCATTTTTATTTACCTCTTATATTTAAAGTCTTTCTTGATAATGACCATTGTATGTGCTTATTTAACTTTCGTTTTATTTGTTTGTTTGTATCCTCTATGCATTGTGAGTTGTAAACGATACAAGTCGTTTGTTGTGCCTAAGAAACATGTCGTCTTCTAGCAAATGCATCCAGTCTTGTGCTTTAACATGTAATCCTGGAATTATTTGAAGTCTATGGACAGGTAGAGAGGTGAACGCTATATTCATTTTGTTGGGTGATAATTCATATCTCAGAAACAGAGCAAGGGCCGAAGTGAAAGAAAAGTTTTTTACAGGGACCTGTTTGTAAGTTTTCAGTTTTTACAGGGACTTGTTTGAAAGTATTCGGAAGTACATGGACTAGTTATATGAG
>JAYMSR010001034.1:0-11378 GCA_036897825.1 Plantago rigida | reverse complement strand
GTGGCAATCACATTAACTATGCCAGTAATAACTGCAGACATTAGGGATGCTGTATCCCCGAAAGCTAATGTCTTGAAGAGAACCGGAGCGTAAAACATGATCACGTTGATACCAGTCAATTGCTGGAAGAAGGGGATGAATAAAGTAACAACCAGCTGAGGCCTGTAGCGGCGTTCCATGATTGTTTTCCAGGGGCTTGTCACTCTCTGCGAGGCTTCGCTTGCTTCCACAAGATCATCAAACTCCTCCTGGACATTTGATGTTCCACGGATTTTCTTTAACAATTCCCTAGCCTGATCGGGTAGACCCCTTTCGATCATCGAGTTTGGGGTGTCAGGTAAGAAGAAAGATCCAACAATCATTATCAGGGCAGGGACTGCAGCCAGGACAAGTGACACTCTCCAACCATTTGACCTCATCTTTGCAGTGCCGTAGTTAACAAGGCTCGCTGCCAAGATGCCTATGGTTATGGCCATCTGGAAGCCGATGTTAAGAGAACCTCTCAACTTGGCTGGTGCCATCTCGGATAGGTAGACTGGAACAGACTGGTTAGCATATCCAATTCCCACACCAAGCAAGAGGCGACCAATAATGAGCATCTCCACATTCATAGCCGCACCATTAAGGATTGCACCTACCAAAAAGACGACACCTCCACAAAGTATCGAGATCTTCCTTCCAAACTTCTTCGTTGTAGCAGAGGCAAAGAAGGACGCGATGAGTGCTGCTAGGTAGAGAGACGATGTGAAAAGTGTCAACAAGTGATTGTCGAATTTGCAGTATGCATTCTGATATCCCGATGCACTCAGTTGTTTGTGATAGACATCTGGAAAGAACCTCTCCAGGAACTCATCCATGGATGTAACTCCACCTGCAGTAACCAGTATTAGTTATTTCTGTATCAAGATGAACAGATGCAGACCTGTTCGATCAAATCACATAATATGCTCTATCCCACTTTATATCGCACCGTGTAATGTCACTCTGAGTTAACTTGAATTTGGACCCAGATGGGATATCAAGCTAGTGTAGTAATATAATTTAGGGAGATTCACACAAACGTCCCCATAAGTAATCATAACTACACATAAAACAGGCATTCGCTAGTTTAAGTAAGATATACTATACCTGAGATACCGATATCGTAACCAAATATGAGCCCGCCACTAGCTGCAATTATGCAGGTTAGGACGACGAATGGAGTAACATGTCCTCCATAGTCCCCTCCAGGTGCTCCGGTCACACCAAATACACCCATCTTTAATGACTTTTATGTATTATAATTTTTAATCAAGAATAAAATCTCTTTGTATATATATGTATGATTTTTTAGAAACTAACAAAAGTTGTAGGAAGAAAAAGAAAACCTCAATTGCACAAGAGTCTCACTGAGAATTTTGTTTATGTGTTTTATTGATCACAAACTATTTTTTTTTTGTTTTCAATTTTTTATTTTTGTTGGTTTTCTTGGTAATACATGATCTATCAATGTCTTAGCCAGTTTAGTCTTTATATAATACACAAGTGATGATGAGTGTGCATTAGTGTATCCCTTTACTACACAGATCCGGTTTCACTGTGTGCATGGCTTAGCTCTACTTTCGTTTTTGAATGGATGAGAATAAATTATTTATTTTTTCTTTGCTAGCTATTTTGAGACCAAATGCTATTTGTGGAGTGTTTACCGTTTCACTGGGGAAATTGAAGCACGAGGATGAATATTTGTGCAACTCACAAAAGTAATTAGTAAATTTTATCAAGAAAAGAACAACAAAAGTAATTAAATTTGGATACAACTTATTTTAAATAAACCAGCATTGCCTATTTGCATTATGAACCAACTTCAGATTTATAAGATTGCACAACTTCATTTAGGTAAGTGTAACGTAAAATGATTGGAAAAAACTAAAACATAAAATATTGACAATCAAAGTGCTTTTCTTTTCCAATGACTGAGATTCACTTTTTTTTTCCCTTCAGTTTTATTCCTTCCATAAAGTATTAAATTTAGTATAAAGGAGTTAAATATGCTATTATCAATGTGGTGCACATTTTCTTTGAGATCAATCCTTAATAATATTAGGATTAGCATGTTTGCTTTGAAATAATTTTAGAATGAGATCCACTAAGAAGTTTCTTGTTCAACACATGAGTGGAAATAAAAAGTGTGAGGGAAAGTAAATGTGTTGGCTTCGGAGTCGTACATTTCATACGATGAGCAACTCATAAAATAGTGGGTTGGACGGTACAACTGGTATTGAAGTCAAATCAATTGAAAAACCTACAAGGTGGATGGTTATTCTAGACAAGGTACGTATAGTACGTTGCATAATTTAAGTGATGTGAAGGTAATGCCCTAAAGTTCAATCAATTAAATAAGTCGGCTACATTTCACACACCAATAAAGTCGGGTACATTACACACACCATCGAAGTATCTTTTTTCCTAATAAATGATTCTTTGTGTGACCAATATATTATTCGGAGAACAGTGGATGAGTAATCAGTAATCACACCGGATGGGGCTTCATAGTTTCTCTATGCTATTTGTAATGTTGGATGGAATTTTTTAGTGATTAGCAATCCAGCAGCCACAACTTTTAACTCCTTTACAATTTCACTTTCTCAATTTTGACCCAGTACAAGACAACTGAAAATTTTCCTCTTATCTGAATTTCTTATCTTCTTCGCAATTCAACTGAAAAAGAAGTCACAGCTCTAAATCTCCCACGAAACCAATACAAAACGCTCGCAAAATTTCACTGCTATCAAACACCGCCGTATCTGGTCGGACATGGCGGCTTCCATTTCAAGTATAGGCGTTTCATGCCCGTCTAAATTGAGTCAAGCTCGCGTTGGCCACCGCCAGAAGCGATGCGCTTCGATCGTCCGGATGACTCTCGTTGAGGAGAAGAAGAAAACCTACACTCTGAAGAAATCCGAAGATGCGTTTAACGCAGCTAAGGTACACAATTCATGTCTTCGTAAGAAGATTGGTTGTTATTTCAGCTTGTTTTGATATAATTGGAGCTTTATCAGCTTTGTTTACCGGATTATGTTATGTGAACTGTTTTTCTCTCCCATTTCAATCTCTCTTGTTGAGTTTAGAATATAGTTTTAAAATGTATATAGTTAGGAGTTAGGAGTGATTTGCTAGTGTCTAGTAAGCTACTTTCATGAATTCATTTCCTCTTGAGCCGATTTAAGTGTTACAAGTTTGCAGTTGGTCTGTGGAGATTTGGGAAGGTACTGGAGTTAATCGGTAGATTGAATTCTAGAAATGCAGGAGAGTTCTCAGTATTACCGATGTACGGATTCGTTTGAGAACTAATTGAAACTGTGTTTTAATGTTTTCCTTTGGAAATGTGGAGCTCTTGATTTGGTTGTTGAGTTTGGCACCTCATTGTGTTGTTTATGGTTAATGATTACCAGTTCATCAATGTCGTTAACTCATTGTAACTTTAGCAGTAAACTGTTGTTCGTTTTAGATTAAAGCTGATACTAGGGATAGAAGAACTCGTAGATAAGACTTTTCATGATCAAAACAATAACAAAGTCAAATAGAAATCAAAAGACTAATTAAATCTACCTCCATTGCATTATATAACCTCCACCTATTTCAGTGTAAATAGATTTGATGGCTTTAAGATGAGATGTTCTGAAGTTGCATAGTGCAGGATAAATGTCCTTTAATTGTAGAACACATTCATCATAAAAAGGTTTTGTGAATTTCGTAAAGCCTGATATAGCGCAACTCATTATAATCTCCCTTTGATCGTTGTATTGTTACCAGTTTGCCACCTCCATCTGACTTTTTTGTTACTGCTATGTAAAATAAGAAGACATGAGTAATATGCAGAAATAAATGTCACTTCTGCATTTTGACATAATAACAAGCATTAGTGTTTTATCATAGAGTGTTAACAAGAATCATGTAATAATGAACCCTGGAGGAAGTTGGTGGAAATAGAAAGGTGAGTGAACTTTTATAATGCTTAAATAGTTGACAAAGGAGAGAAACACGTGATTCCTCCTGGATATCATTTTGACTTCATGAATGTCACATGCGTTGACATGTATGTTTTGTCCGATATATGATATTTTGGATTCACTAATGATACACACATTATCTCATCTAGTATGTCATAATGTCCACAGGAATTGATGCCAGGAGGTGTAAATTCCCCTGTACGTGCTTTTAAGTCAGTTGGCGGCCAGCCTATCGTGATTGATTCTGTCAAGGGCTCCCGGATGTGGGATATTGATGGTAATGAATACATTGACTACGTTGGATCATGGGGCCCTGCCATAATTGGTCATGCTGATGATGAGGTCAATTTTTTGCTTTATTTATTTACTAGTTTGAAATATAATGGACGCTACCTGTCGTGCAATACTTTGAATCTGTGGTGAATGAATAACTAATAAATGATGTATGCGAGGTGCAACTTTCCAATTCCCATTCATGTCATTGTAAAAAAAAAAGAAAAATTGGGAGGGGTTTGAAGAATGCATGTATTAGGAAATGAGATAAGAATCTACATCACTTATAATTATGGACGTGGCTTGATACATATTATCTTAGCCATTTTAAATGAGTGTTCTGTAGCTCAGCAAAGAGAGACATGCTCCAGCATAAATGGAAAATTATTACCTAGCATGGGTCTATGACTTTTTCGTAGACCTTGTGGCTAGGAATCATCTACAACACACATTAATTGAGTGTGACCCGCACTTGTTTGCTTAGTGGAGCATTACTAACCAGATGGTCTATGCTTCCGTTAGGGAAGTTCCAAAAACATGGTTTAAACATATTTCTTTGTCAGGATAATCTGATTAATTCCAACTTTATCAGCCTTTGTTTGTGTTAACAATTTCTGAGAGGTAATTTTGATGGAAGGCATCCATTTAGAATGAGCAAACACTTATCTTACAAGGACACAATCACCAGTGCGTAACGGTGGTTAAATAATATTAAGCACTGAGAAGCACAAACATTAAACTGCATGTGGATAATCTGCAGGTACTTGCTGCCTTGGCTGAAACTATGAAGAAAGGAACCAGCTTTGGTGCTCCCTGTCTCCTTGAAAATGTCTTGGCTGAAATGGTAATCTCTGCTGTTCCAAGCATAGAAATGGTACGTTTTGTCAATTCTGGCACGGAAGCATGCATGGGGGTACTTAGATTGGCCCGTGCTTATACTGGCCGTGAGAAGATAATCAAATTTGAAGGTTGTTATCATGGCCATGCTGATCCTTTCCTAGTTAAAGCCGGAAGTGGAGTTGCCACATTAGGGCTTCCTGATTCCCCAGGTGTTCCCAAAGCGGCTACCTCTGGGACCCTCACATCCCCTTATAATGACATTGCCACAGTTGAAAGCCTGTTTGAAGCTAACAAAGGAGAAATTGCAGCTGTAATTCTCGAACCAGTTGTAGGAAATGCTGGCTTTATCCCCCCAACACCTGATTTCATCAACGCCGTGCGCAAACTTACCAAAGATAATGATAGCCTTCTTATTTTTGATGAAGTTATGACTGGGTTTCGGCTATCCTATGGTGGGGCCCAGGAGTATTTCGGCATAACTCCTGATTTGACCACACTTGGGAAAATTATTGGTGGTGGTTTGCCAGTAGGTGCATATGGAGGGCGGAAGGAGATCATGAAGATGGTTGCTCCATCCGGACCTATGTATCAAGCTGGGACACTGAGTGGAAACCCGTTGGCTATGACAGCTGGCATCCACACACTTAAGCGGCTGCAACAACCGGGGACATATGAGCATCTGAACAAGATAACTGGTGAACTTGTTGAGGGCCTTTTGGATGCTGGTAAGAAGGCAGGCCAAGCTATATCCGGTGGATATATAAATGGGATGTTTGGCTTCTTTTTCTGTGATGGTCCTGTTTACAATTTTGAGGATGCAAAGAAAAGTGATACTGCAAAATTCGCAAAGTTTTACAGAGGAATGCTGGAGGAGGGCGTCTATTTTGCACCTTCTCAATTCGAGGCTGGTTTTACGAGCTTAGCTCATACTTCGGAGGACATTCAACAGACGATAGCAGCTGCCAAGAAGGTATTCCAGACACTTTAATTTCCTTGCGTTATGTTGCCTTGTTGCTTGTTCTTTTTTGTAATTTAGTGTATTCTAAATTTTGTATTATTGAGAGTAGTTATGAGTTTCGGATACTTTTGATTTCGGATCGCTGTAGCCTGTAAGATAATAAGATGCGAATTATTTATTTTTAGTGCTTCTATCAATATAATTTGACCTTGTGATATTCTAGAGAATAATGGAACTATTGCAACTATTTGTTCTCAAGCTTCAGTAGTTTCAAACTATCAGGTATTAACCTGCCAACCCCCAGACTCCATCTGAGTTGTTAGTCTATCCAAGCAATCATACACAGACATAGATGCCGAATCAGACCTGTCAAAGGCCAGAAATTCATGAAGGACACCTATCGAAATCCAGCTACATCCAGGGCAGGGGTGTTCCTTACCCCTTCAGCTTCTTCCTCATACCTGCTGCTGCTTTCTTATTGCCACTTTTCGAATACAGATTTGCCAGAATCGCATACCTTCCTCTTCGATGTGGCTGTAACACAATCAAATAATTCCCCACACTTTTTCCCAGCTCAAACTCTATGAATCATGCAAGCATAAAAAAGTGCACCCCATACACCAGGACTAGGCTCCATTGGCATATCTTTGATCAACTTAACCTCCTCTACCAGCTGCCCTGAGCGGCCAAGGAGATCAACCATACAACCATAGTGATCAAGTGTAGGCTTTATTCCATAAACACATTCCATTTTGGCAAACAATCTCTTTCCCTCATTTACACAGCCTCCATGAGAATAAGCACTCAAAACAGCAAGAAAAGTAACACCATTTGGTCTCACCCCACTGCTTCGCATCTGGTTACAAAGGTTTAAAGCACCTGAGGCGTCCCCATTAATCTCCATCCCAAATATCAAGGCTGTCCATGGATACACGTCCTTGACTTTAAGCTTATGAAAAGCCGAGAAAGCTTCATCAATGCACCCACACTTGGCATACATGTCAATCAAAGCCGTCCCAAGCTGTGAATTCAATTCTAACTTGGATCTGGCTAATGGCTATATACTTGTCGATCCATCTCCCTTGACCCAAGTCTCCAAGATTCGCACAAGTGTTCACACTCACTAGTGTGACTTCATTCGGCTCAACTTTGGCTACTACATGTCCTGAAACAGCAGCAGCACATCATCAAACCTGCTGCATTGCACATGTCCAGCCGGCAAATTGCTCCAGCAAACCACATTCCTGTAAGGCATATCTTGGAATACTCCATAGCGCCAGGGGCGGACAGGGTGCTGCCAGAGCGGAGCGGCTATTGATAACACTTGTTCAAACTTTACGCTGATGGTATACGTGATTCACAATAAAAGTGGAACATGAGGTTCGGCTGATTTGAGTCACAGTTTTCCGCCCCACAGGGAAATTACCCTACTTCAAGATTAATGCATGTTTTAGATTGCTCGGTCTAATATCTCTTCATCCCAGAAATTATCATTCTGGACACCATCATCCTGTATATGTTTACTTACAGATAAAGACTGGACTCATTTGAAGTAAGAACTGATAATTTACAAGAATCATTACAATGTAGAATCACACTCATTCATACAACAAAACCATTCGTTGAACACGAAACTTCAAAGCAACATGGTAAAAAAACCGACCATTTGTCAGCACATTCTTGGCAATTGTCTGTTCTGTTGTGGACTCATTTTTGCCATTCTAGCCATCTGAACTCTCATTTCTCTGCACACTTTCTCCAGTTCCACCACTCTCCCTTGCATCCTCTCCAGGTTAACTTTCACTTCTTTCTCTGGCTGGCATGACTTCTTTTCGTCGCTGTTATTGTACAAGACCATTTGATAATCTTTCGTTCTTTTGTTAACCTTACTCTTTCTTTTCGGTGTCTCCACATATTCATCCTCATCCACCAAGTCGGACGTATATATGTTTGAATGCTGAGAACGCAAAGCTTGAATTGCGATTGTTGGAGGTATCCTCGGGTTCTTGGCTAGATCCTTGCATGTTTCGAGACTTAGCTTCTCATAGTTTAGGCATCTGCACAGTTTCGACCTTTCCTCTAGCGGAACTGCCGGATGAGACTGCACATAGGATCAAATCACATTATTGCCTTGGGTTTAAAACATACTAGCACCAAAACAAATTCTTGAAATTCTGGTTCTTTTTTAAAAGTTGCAAGGGATCTTGCATCAGTAATATAGCATAAAATACATGCTTTAGCTTATGCAGGTACTGATCCTAGTCATGCAAACAATAAGAAATACTATTAAACACAAATTGAATTTGTCTTGAGTATTAACTTTACTAATATGGAATATTAGGCCCCTGTCATTGTTTACATTAATACGGTGGTACCTGTCTAACAGTTGGACTCACAGGTAACCAAATATAGCACAAGACACAAAAGGAAAAGGCCAAATTTCCTGCTGGTATATACTGTATATAATAATCTGGCAGTTAATAAATATGCTTGGCAGCAAGTCAATCTTGACCTGTGTATCAGCATATACTTGATCAGAATCTCAATGCCTTTGGTTATATAAAAAACATCAATCTTGAAATTGCTTTTCAGTTTCTAGTTTCAAAGTAGCATGGAAGGAAAAAGATAGGCAGATTCTTGAAAACATCAACCTCAGCCATCCATTTCAAATCTTCAAGTTGAAGAAACTGACCCATTGCCATGGATTAAAAGCTCAACCAAGTCACTATTCTTTTTCCTTGTACTACTTGTTAGCTTACACAAAGATGACAGTATAACCTTTCATGGTTACAAAAGTATACAAATACAACTATTGAGTGAACAAAGTTCCAAGTTCACCAATGTTTACAGATTCAATGAAGTTCTAATCTTACTAACATGGAGCGACTTAACATTACAACTCTGTTTAGCAAAACCAGCTGATCATCTTGCTAATATGGAGCGACTTAACATTACAACTGTGTTTAGCAAAACTAAGCTGATAGATGATGATAATCTAAGGTGATTAACGTCAAAAACTTTTTCTCTCGATGATCATGAGTCATTCGAGAAAGAACAAAAAAGCATTATTAAACTATAGTACATCATGTTTCGTGGAATCTAGGGAAAGGGAGTTGGACTTTAGTCTTGTTGTCTTTTCTATCACTTTCTTGCATATGTTTCTGTTCCCAATTCCACACCATAAGTTCATTATCCCCAAACCATCTATTGGCTATTTCCTTAGTCCATATTCCACAACACAGATAAGGGACAAAAACATCAAAGCAGAAAAGATTTGAACTGAAAGAATGGAAGTTACCTGAAGATAAATATCAATAGCCCTGTATACATGATCAAATGAATCCCTTGCACAATCAGGCAGACTCTCAGCAACACCAAGAAACTTTGACACTTTGAGATTAGGATCAGGACCAATCTCACCTAGATACATATCAATCAACTCCCCTACTTTCTTCAGTTTAGGCAATGTCATTTCCTCATTACACTGAACAAACAATTTGATCAACCTCACAACAAGATTCACATCATACACCCCACCATACCCTCCGTTCGATACCAAAAGATCGTCTAGCGTCGCCTGATCGAGCATCCCACCTATAAGCCTCTCTAACGCTGCACGACACTCTTTACTCAACCCGAAACCGGATACTATCCGAAGTACCCAAAACACCCCTCTACAAGAAAATGCAGTCTTCCCCATCAAAATCACTCCATGAACCGCGGTATCCGCCAACATCGCATACTCGGTCGAATGGACGTTCTTTACATAACCTGCTGTCTTCAGATAGTGTAGTAAAAACTTTGTCAGGACTAGATTGCTGTTTTCATTCCCATAAGCCCCTAAGGCCTTGAGAAAGCTCTCTATTGTCCTGGGGCCTAGAAATGTCATATCCTGGAACCACGAGGCCCACGCTTTTCGTGAGGACGAACTTTGCGAGGCTGTGTCAGGCGATGACGAAGACGATGGCGACGAAACTGAGAGCAAATTCACATCTGAGACCTGCGCGATTTTCGCCAGAAGCGAAACTAGCAGCTTCTCAACTAGGCCTGATGATTCGGCATGGTCCAAACAGAGCTCACATGATTTGAGACAGGTGAGAATGTCATTCCAGGACCAATAGAACAGGTTTTCCAGAAAGATTTCAGTCTGGCTGAGGAGGCTTACGGAACACGAGGCTCTTTCCGTCATTCCGAGAAACAATGCGCAGGAATGGAGCATGGCAACAGTGGTGCAATTGATTGAAATGTTGGCATTGTTGTAGCAGAATCTTGAAACTAACTCGAACGCTTCCGAACCACCTGGAAAATGATCAATCCTGATTGTCCCTTGCTGCTTCTCTTGTTTGATCATTCTTCTTACTTTCTTTGAGTACTTTGACATGATTCTCTGCACCCCATAAATCAAGAACGTTACATTCTTACAACGATTCGACAACTAAAGATGGGAAAATTGCACAAATCCGAAACAAAGTGCTACTAAACTGAACTGAAATGAAGAAATGCAGATACCATACCTGAGAGAGGAAGAATGTTTGATGGCCATTGATGTAAAATTGAACTTGGTCTGACATGTTTTGAGCAGCTTCCTTGGTTGCATTGACTGGAAGTACTAGTTTACAACTTTCTGAGTTAAATCATATCCAATTATTCAGTACTAGTACAAAATAAATACTCTTGTCTGTGAGTCTTTGTGTGTATGTATATATATGAAATGTTTATATAATATGGTCTACTGGAGCATCACGAGAGAGTATTAGAGCTGTAAGGAATTAATTGTTTGGTGTGAAATATAGTATAAAATTAATAGTATACAATGGATTTGATTTTTATACTAATTAAGAATTTTGTTTGATGATTGACCATGACTGGTAGTGGTGTCTTCTTCTGCACTTCTAGGCTTCGTATCAATTCGGTATCTTACAATACGTAAAACAAAATGAAACATTTTCTGTTTTCAAATTAATAAAAATAAAAATGCTTTGACACAATAAAATCGGACTTTAATTAGAACGGTGATAGTGGGGTTTACCCCTATATTTGAAAATTTATACTCACCCGTCTCGGTTTCATCTCCCCGCGTACCCGGGTACAAAATTTAAGAAAAAATTGAATAAAGTAAGAGAGATAGTGATAAAGTAATAAATAAATTGAATAAATTATAATAAATAGTGAATAAAGTAAAAAATAAGGTGTATAAAGTAGGAGAGATAATTTTTATTTAAGGGATGATAATATCAAATCTGACACATTGGACGATAAGAGAAATATTCCACCTTAGACCACTTGTTGTGCGGTCGGTCGTCTGGGCGGTCGGCCCA
>JAYMSR010001033.1:0-11388 GCA_036897825.1 Plantago rigida | reverse complement strand
CCTGAGACCCACACAACTTAAATGTACATGTGCTGATCCGGGCCAAATATTAAACGGGCCAAACTATATTGGTTTTTAAGCAGGTCGGACCGGACGGTTCTGCGACTGGTCCAAATAACAAATCTAATTCCGAGTAAGTAGTACTTCACGAGCAGTTTTGTCCAAAAGAATATGCATGTTTTGAAATTTGAATATTGACGAGCCGGGAACCGTGTTAGCAAGCCACCTACGTTATTAATTCCACGACAAAGTAGATCAATAGGGCTAACACTTGAATTCCTTTCAAGTTATTATATTAATTTATTTACCAAAACTAGCTAGTTGCTAGCTAATAGAATAGTTAATATTGTAATTGATTTTTATAAAAATATTTAATAAATTAAAACTAATAACATAGTTGATTTGTTAAATATGGTATGCAAAAACAAATCAATTAGTTTTACTTTTTTATAAGATTTTTCGACAATTTTATCATATCAAATAATTTATTAGCTACCTACCAATTATAACTATGTATTTACATAACATGTTTATTTATAAAATGAGTTCATCAAATTTATAAGTTTGTGCTAAAGCGGACCTAAGTAAATCAACTGTCACTCCAACTTAGCTCTTAAACGGGTTGGACTTTACCCAATTCGAATTCATCTAGAATTCGATGTGTAGGAACCTGATATTTCTTTATTGAGTTCTTTATGCGAACCCGTACCAAACACGTTAAATAGTACATGTAGGGTCGGGCACGGGTAAACCCGTCCAACCCGTACTACTCGCAGAAATCGTACTAAAATGTCACAAATTCCCATACTCTTCTTCTTTCTTCTTCTGCAGTTGAGTTCCGTTGTGATCGTCGGCAGTATCAGAGACCCAGAGGCATTCGTCCTTTTTTGGCAACGGGAGAAAATGTCACAAATTCCCAATCTGGAGAACTCTCCTATCAATCTCACTGCCATCCGGTAACAATCAATTTATTATTTATTCCGATTCATTATGAAAATGCGATCGATTATTTCAATTATATTTCATTTGTAATAATATTTTTATGGTTGTGTGATTCAGTACACGAGTTCAATTGGAGCTTGAGAAGATCCTAAAAGACGTGAGTTCGGTTGAATTCAGCTCGTTTGATTGGAATTTGTACTGTGTTGGCCTTTTCTCATTGTTGTTATGTTTGACATTGTGCAGATTCGAGGTGAGAAGTGTCTGGTTATTGATCCGAAGCTTAGCGGTTCACTTTCGCTTGTCGTCCAAAGCTCGGAGCTGAAGGTATATTGTCTGGCTTTAATTCTGTTCTTTCTTGAGTTTTTGTAACATGGTTGTCACTAATTTACGAAGTAATCCTTTATTGTGTTTCGATATGAGTATATGTAATTTCAGTGTTCGTTGCTTAAAATTAAGGGGTGATTTGTTGGAGGAAAATTAAAGCTCCTGTGTGCCATTTTGATTGCTGTTAGTTAGCTCTATGCTTATGATAAACAAAAGAGATCCGTAATAGTGTTTTTAGATAAGTTCATGCCGTCCTAGTTAGTTGCAAGTGGTCTGTTGGAGAAAAATTGAAGCTCTTGTGTGGCACTATGATTGTCGTTTCATAGCTCTATGCTTTTGCAAATTAAGAAGTTTTTGTGTTTATTGTGGCCAGAAACATGGGGCTGAGTTGCGGCATCTCACAGCTGAGCCTGTTGTCACTGACCGTACTAAAGTGGTCTACCTTGTCCGAGCTCAACTTGATTTGATGAAGTTCATTTGCTCGCACATACACAGTGACACATCGAAAGGGCTTCACAGGGAGTATTACCTTTACTTTGTTCCACGCCGTCTGGTTGTGTGTGAGAAGGTTAGGCATGAGTGATGTTTGAAATAATGTGGATGGAAACTTCATTGTTCATGACACTCAAGCTTATTTATCTTTTATTGTTGCAGATTCTTGAAGAGGAGAAAGTACACGAGTTGCTAACCATAGGGGAGTTTCCTTTATATATGATTCCACTCGACGACGATGTATTATCATTTGAACTTGACCTGGCCCAAAAAGTATGCTGGTTTTATTCTGATTATTGGAGATATATCTGGTCTTTTAAAGCCATTCTTCTATTATATGTGAGTTAGTACTTTGTTGTCTAATACTGTAGGATGTCTTGCAGGATTTTTTGGTCGACGGAGATGCGACCTCTCTCTGGCATATTGCGAAATCCATCCACAATCTGGAGGTATTACCCTCCAATTATGTTAATATATATCTTGCCTCCCAATATGCTTTTTTTTCTTTCTTTTTTTGGTTTTCTGGTTACCTTATTTTAATTATTGTGTCATTTCCGTGCAGTTTGCTCATGGAGTTATCCCGAATATTAGGGCCAAAGGAAAGGCATCTACTCGTGTTGCTGATATTTTGAATCGCATGCAATCTGAAGAACCTGTTAATGCTACAGATGTAATTTTCCTTCACTTTAAGAAACACTTTGTTTCGTCACATTTGAATTGTATATGACAGACTGAGTGATGACTGTATGTTTGTCTAAACCACAGATGGGCATTCCAGAAATAAATACGCTTATTCTTCTTGATAGAGAGGTAAGCTTTCTTCCTTTCTTTTCCATGTTTTTAATTGAGTACGCACCGCATACGTTGTTACGTCTGCTGCTGAGCGAATCTTTTGACAATATTATGTAGTTATAACTTACTATAAGGTTATCATTAAGGCCATACTATGCGAATGTATCCCTCCCAATAAGGATGTCTCATTTGAGTTGCATTCAAGACAAACATGGGTTTATAGATATGCTATAGGCTTGATCGCATACCTTTACTACACAAGGAAGTTGGTAATTAATCTGAGATCCAAATCAACACCCACGTCTTTAGTGACTATTGATTTTCAGTTTCTTCTTCTTCTGGACCTATCCAGTAGGTGTAAATCCTATAAAAGTAGTTCAAAGTGTTTATTCACAAGAGCTGTGGATATGTTGTTTTCTTGTGTATTGTAAATGCTACAGTGAGTACTTATCAGATTATATCAGAAGATAATAATATGTCAAAGTACAGCCTTCAGTTATGATGAACTCAATTAGCATGTAAATGGGGTCAAAAAAAAATTATAGAGCTAACATGGGTTAATATCCTTCAGTTTATCTTGTCAAAGTTAGGTTAGAGAAGCACCTATATACTGTTTTATAACTGTTTTGAACCACAGAAGCATGTGTGCTCTTTGTTGTCTGAAAACTTATGACGTTGATTGTAGGTGGATACAAATAGGCCGGTTAATGACTTGTAGGTAGGGTGCGGTGAAACCAGGGTGGTTATATTGGTCTGCTTTGGGCTGGTTGGAGATTGACCCTTGGGAGTTAATTATAGTTTAGCTAAGAAATAGTTCGTAAGCTGGGCATATATAAAGCAGTCTGCAGTCTACACTTATTGTGATTACATGGTTTAAATTTACAAAGTAGGACCCTGCTTTGGGAACTCATCCTACCATATCAAAATTCATTTGCTAGGTCAGCTCGCTCCTGCAGATTCTAAGTTCAGTCTGTATGTTCTCTTTATTGTTTCTTTACGTAATATCAGATTATGATACTTTGCTCGATTACCTTTGAGAGAAGGTGTTACATATGAAGTAAATATGTAATATGTAAGGTGGGAGGGGACTGGATATGTAGTTGACTAGTTGAGTATTAAAATAGTAACTAGCTAGCCTGTTCAGTCTCCATGGTGACATTCCTCTTACATGCTTTGTTCGTTAATTTTTTGCCTACTTGATGTTATAATATTCGACACACTAGTCTTTGAGATCTCAATTTTCATTTTTTGCTTACAGGTGGATATGATCACGCCAATGTGTTCTCAACTGACATACGAGGGGTTGTTAGATGAGGTAAACCTATTAATGCACTTAAATAAACCTGATAAGTGATAACTGAACATATTCTTATAAGAAAGCATTATTGCTAGATTTTCGGATGCCAATCTGTGATTGTGATTCTTGAGAACTATACATTTTCAATTTCAGATTAAAAGGATATCCCTGAAATATAAGCTCAAAATCCTTTTTTCATGTTTTGTTCGTAATCTTGTTAGTTTACTTAACTTTCTCAACTACCATCATATATGATCTAGTCAATACATTAAGAACTTATATCTACTAATATTTGATAGCCTAAGCAGTGCTGTTTTCTATCTTCCCACTTCTGGATTTGTTTTTTAGCTGGTTTTAATGTTTTGATGCAGGTTCTTAGTATTAATAATGGTGCTGTGGAGCTTGATGCATCAATTATGGTGGGGGCCCAGAAAGATGGAAAGAAAGTAAAGGTCCCTCTTAATTCTAGGTATATTGGCATTTTCTTATTTCCTCACAGTTATATTTTCATATCTCCCAAGTGATTATTGTAGTCAGACTTTCTTTCTTCTAGACAGATGTGGCAACTACTCACCATTCTTTTTTGTCTTTGATGTAGTGACAAATTGTTCAAGGAGATACGGGATATGAATTTTGAAGTAGTTGTCCAGGTTGATTACCAACATCCAATTGTTTGTAATGTTGCATAATGTTTCACCTGTCATTTATATCTCATATATTACTTTTGAATCTCTATTTCTTTAATTTCTATTTGCAGTATGTTTCAGGTTCTTCGCCAAAAAGCTACATCCATGAAACAAGACTATACAGAGATTTCAACTACTGTAAGTTGTCATAAGTATACTACTGAGCTTGCAAGTTGTCTATGATCTTCATTCTTCACACGTTAGCCACTTCCCAACTATGATTGTGATGCTGCTTTGAGATGCAGTTAAACAATAAATTGAGATTATATTTACTATTGCAAAGCTGATTTGCTATGTGCATTGCTTCAAGAAATTCCTTTTTTCTTCTGCGTTGAACTTAAGATCCTTTAGCTAAGGCATCTGATATTCTGAATTTCTGATTCCTTCTATACTCTCGTTTTCTAAAATGTTGGAGCCTCTCGTAAGCCATTATCTTAGGCTATAATTCCATCCCTGAAAGTCGAATCGTTTTCTGTAATTCACTAAGTCCTGGATAACAGTTGAACGAGTGATGTTTTAGAGGACTTGTATCCCAAGACCCTATCGTATAGTGTCTCCAAGGATTGCCTTTTGTCTATAATTAGATGTAATGATACATCATCTAATACAAAACTCCGTACTAGTTGCTAGCGCCCTTGGTAATTTTTTTTAAATTTAGTAATTAAAACATCAAATAAATATTGTGTGAGATAGGGATATCCTCAGATCCCCTCAACCAGTTATCAAGGCTTGGATCAATATAGAACACATTAAATACATCTAATCAGCTCTAATATAGTGTGAGATAGGGATACCCTCAGATCCTCTAAGCCAGTTATCAAGGCATAGATCAATATAGAACACACTAAATACATGTAATCAGCTGTATTATTACTGTAAATGAAATTTATTTGTTTATCCATGCATGCAGAGTCAAACTGTCTCTGAATTGAAGGATTTTGTGAAGAAGCTCAACTCATTGCCAGAAATGACTGTAAGTTAACATTCAAAGTTTATCCCAGTGTTGAACATTGATATGAGCGTTGTGACTAAACAAACGTCCTTGTCAATTCAGAGGCACATAAATCTTGCTCAGCATTTGTCAACATTTACCGCAAAACCATCATTCATGGGGCAACTTGATATAGAACAAACACTAGTCGAGGCTCAGAGCTATGACATGTATGATACAAACTCGAATATTCTTCTTTTTAGTTCTTTATATTTTTACTGATAGAATTTTTTTTAAAGAGTAAAGACAGCTTTCAATACAATGAATGAGGTTTTCTCTATCTCATGGATGTGGTTAAGTATTTAATTTCGACCACCGGTCCATAACGATGCATATATCTATTCTGGTTCATTTAATTATACCACTTTCATGCTGAAGTTACTTTATGTAGACCTGGCCCTGAAGTTACACTTCATCACAATGGGTGATCGTTATCTTCTGAGTTCTTTATATGTGCAATCGAAAATTGTTGCTATCCTTTTCCATCCTTAGCCTTGTTCTATTTATTCTTATGGGATTGAACTGGAAATTGATGTTGCTCCGTTGCAGATGCTTTGAGCACATTGAGGAGATGATTCACAAGCAGGAGCCTCTTGTAAATGTGCTCCGCCTTCTAATTTTGTTCTCCATAACAAACTCAGGGTTGCCAAAAAAGAATTTTGACTATTTGAGGTGTGTGGTGTTTTCTATAAAGTTTAGTTCCATAGTAGTAAAGTAATATGTATATATCTGAATTATTAATTATTCAACTTCCACTTCCCTGCTCAGGAGAGAGCTCCTTCACAGCTATGGTTTTGAGCATATTGCTACATTGAATAACTTGGAAAAAGCGGGTCTGTTCAGGAAACAGGTAAATTGGAAATTTATTCTATGTCAGTGCACCTACTTTAATAAGAAAGAATTTTCTTGAAAATGTTCGCCTTTTTTCTTTTGCAGGACTCAAGAAGCAACTGGATGACCATCAAACGTGCTTTGACACTTTTAGTTGAGGATACGAATACCACTAAGTAACTTTTGCTGTTATGATTTTTGTTTCTAGTTGATCTTAATTGTTCTTTCTTGCCTGTTTATTTGTTTTTAAGATTGTTGTATTAGATATAGGTACATGTTACCATATCAGTTCATTATTGTTCCATCCCTCAAATTTCATCTTTCATTCGTTGCAAGTAACTTCATGGTCATCTAGTTAAATTACCTTTGGGGAACAGTTTTAATGGAGCAAGTACTACAGTCAAGTGTTCAACATTCTTCACAGCTTTACCTAGTGTTGCTAAACTGATTTCACATTGTAATTTAGCCTTCTGGACACCAAGTATTGGGCAGTAGATTGATCCAGAACTATCTTATTGCTTGTCTTTGTTGCTCCAACTTAGTTTGATCAGTAATCTAGAGAATTTGTCTTGTTTTTCTATTTTTCCAAATGTATATAGCAGTATGAATGACTCTGACAAGAGTAATATATGAACCATGCACTATTATTTTCCTTTTTTTCATAATGTCAATGTGGTCTATCTAACCATTGGTGCCCTTTTATCAGTCCCAATGACATTTCTTACGTCTTCTCTGGATATGCACCTCTGAGTATACGGCTTGTTCAGCAGGCCATACGATCTGGGTGGTAAGGTTACTTTTGATCCTTTTCAAATACACTGTTCTAGTACACCTTTGTCCATGTCTTGATGGGGGTATGACCTGCCTCCATCGCTTGTTAAAGTAATGGTGATATACAGTATATATTTATACAATAATATGGTTTAGCTTTGATTCTCAGTCTTTGAGTCACTCACTTTTGCTACAATTTTAATCCTGCAGGCGCCCTATTGAGGAAATACTAAAGCTGCTGCCTGGGCCACACTCAGAAATCAAGAGAGTAAGTGATCTCTCTATCCCCATTTTATAATTACAACTTCACTGAAAAATTAATTTACCTTCCATGTCTTATACAGGGTGGATTTTCTAGCATCCCATCATATGACACTCTACCAGGATCTTTGAATAACTCATACAAGTATGTTTCTTTCGTACATCTGCTAAATTCACCCCCAACCACCACAAGCGTGTGTACACCCCACACCTCGCAACTGCATCCTTTTCATTGTACTTTGGGTTGTTCTTTCTACAACCAAGTCCAAGACCGTCCCCTTTTGTATTTATGGTGTGTGTGTGTGTTGGGGGGTGGGGGGGTGCTAATGGACTATTGGGCGTTATGTAAGTTTACGTGTTGTCTTGGTTAGAGTTTCTGTAATTTCTGTAAATAAAAGAAGATAAGCTTCCTTGAACTCGACTAAAAACAATTCCTGATATATAGAATAAAGATGCCTGAAACGCTGAAACCAAAGATCCTTGAGGAATGAGGAAAGTAAGAAAAGTAAAGGTATGCTTGAGAAAGATAATCAGTATGTCACTGGCATGAGTGGTTTGCACAAAAGCTGTGGCACACCTTCCAGAGTTTCAAATGCTTATAATCTGATTGTTTAGTCCAAGTGTCTAACAATGTATTTGCCATGTTCCAGGCTAGCAGATGGTAGACGCTCTCTAGTCCTTGTTGTTTTCATTGGAGGGGTAACATTTGCTGAAATCTCTGCACTCCGTTTCCTAACTTCCCAGGTATGCTCAATCATCCGCCCGTACATATTTGTTCCCATCACGGAGCATACAACGGTAAAAGGTTCACATGTGTAATGCTTCATGACATTTGTTACAATGCAACTATTTTTGCAGGAAGGAATGGCATATGACGTGATGGTTGCAACAACTAAAATCATCAATGGCCGGACATTGATTGAAACCTTCATAGAGAGATTGAACTGAGATGATCGAGACGTGAAGAATCTGGTTCTGGATGGTTTTTCATGTGGAAGCATCATTATTCTTGCTTGGTATCATGACTGTTATATTTATTGCGGAATCGACTGGTTTGAAGATGGCTCGATCGCTTGGATTTTACTTGGTTTGTTTTGGGAGAGCACATTTGCAACAACTTGTCTATTTTGCCTTCTTTACCAAAGGTTGGACTGTATAATTGTAGTGATTTTCCGATTTTTCACTGTCACTAACGACCAATGAGTTTTCCGATTTTTGCCATTAAGTAGTTAAATCTGTGCAAGCGATACAGCATGTTTGGTTTCTAACTTTTTATAAATCTACTTTAACTGCAGTAATTCATCCATCCAAGAGAACAGTATCAAACTCTGAATTTTCTGTTCGTCTTTTTTTTACCCACATTTTTCTTTCTTGAATTATACCTGTAAAAACTAAAAAACTTCGAAAGCTACAATATTACGAAACATCAAAGCATGGACTCAATTAAGGGAAGGTTGAGAGTTGAGAGACACTGATATTGCAAATGAATGACATTATCACACAACAATATAGTGCAAGTGAGAATAAAACACCAAAGAAAACAGAGACATCTATATTGATAGGTATATTGAGTTTGAAAGTTTTGATTTCGGAATTTGATGAATAGTTACTGAACTGATTCGACTAACCAGCCAAGTGACAAAACCGAATTCTCAATTAAACCCTAACATAGACATCCTCCAAAAAACACTGAAGACTCAAAAACTAAATGAACAAACAAACAAACAAAGCCTAAACCGAGAACCCTAACCAACGACCAAGCCATTCCATTCCATTCCTTTGAATGAATTCAATTCTTCTTGTTCCCCTCTTCATAGGCCCAAGCATAGACCTTCTCCTCCTCCTCCTCCTCGGGCGTAAAATCGTTCGTTCGTAGTCCCGAACATCTCCCTCACCCACTCCGGACTCTCATCCTTCATCCTATCCGCAATCCCCTGAGCAACCAAATCCAACAAATCTCTAATATCCATGAAATTCGCAGCCAGAATAAGGTCGAACAAACCCCGCATCTCTTCGCCCTCCACTAGCTCCTTGTCAAACTTGGTCCGCTCATCGGCAGTGACATCCTTCTCGTCGTGCTTGTTGAGGTACATTACGACCTTGAAGCGTCTCGGCGTCCACATTTGCAATGGTGAGGACTCCATCGGCGCAACAGTCATCCACCATGTTTTTGATCAGGATGGACTTGATTGCGGCGGATGAGGTGATGGTGAATAGGTGGCCGTCCGAGCTCGAGAGAGTGAGGAGTTTGGGTGAGTCGGGTTGGGGTGCATCAGGGGTTAGGGTTTCGGTTTTGGGTTCTGTGGATGACGCCATTGTGATTGTTTTCGTGGAGAAGAAGAAGAGAAAACTGTGTGTGATGAATGATATATTTTGGTTTTTTGGGCAGTTATTTAATTGGTGTAGTTTGTTTGTCTCCAATTGAGATTCTGTGTACAACTTTTTGGAAGGTGGACTAGAAAAGGGATAAAATAATTCATTTAGTATATATACTAGTTTTGTTCCTATTGAGATTATCACACGCTGCCGTTTTTAATTATAAAATAAGGAAACAAATATATCATGTTGTTGTTTGTTTTTATAAGAAAGTAGTTATTTTATTCATACCGACACAATCGTACATCGCATGGTCAGTGGACGAATTCCCTAGTTGTTCCCACCGATAGTTCCCTAGTTGGTCAGGTGGATGAATTCCCTAATCGAACAACTTCCCTAGTTGTTCCCAACGATAGTTCTTTATACATACATGAGCTAAGTCACACAGGGGCCGAAGACCACACCCTAGTCATCATCCCAGCTGGTACATGAGTTTGGAGTGGGAGAACTACTTGTAGACTAAAAGGAGAACTAGCAAAACGAGCAAGAAGATCTGCAGTCCAATTTGATTCGCAAAAAATAACCTGGATCTTGAGATCCGTAAAATGCTTTGCCAGCTGGTGAATATCAAACACTAGTGCCTGAGCGGTCCGAAATGGTGTTAACCTCTACATAAATAGTGGAATACATAAACAGAGTCAATACGAATGATGAGTTTATGTATATGTAAAGAGATGGCACACTGTAAACAAGATCGGACAACCCATAATTCAGCAGTGTTATTATCCGAAAAAATAATATAATTGGAAAGTGCACGAATAAAAACACCATCTTGATCCATGTAAAATACAGCCTAGCCCATTATGACCAGGTGAGCCTAGGGCTGAACCATCCATATTTGCACAAACATAGTCCACTGGTGGTGGCTCCCACCGGCACATCACTTGCATCTTTACTGGCTTGTCAACTTTAGGCAGCGTAGAATTTAAAAAACTACGAGCTTGGTAAATCCTGATCTAGTGTTTTATTATTATAAGATTATCTGATTTTGTTCCTTCCAACTAAGCCAACAGCCTAAGACGCAAGCCACTTGGCCAGCAGAGTTATGGGAAAAAGAGAAGAATACATGGGTGCAACTCACATAACCCTCCCACCCACACAGGGGAAAGAAAGCTTGCCGGAAGAGTTGGAAACGAGGACAGACAAAAAGAAGGTGGAAGAGAGTTTCCTGATATAAAAGGCAAAGCTGGCAAATTGGGTCAGTTACGATGTCTTGCTTCCAAAGGTGTTGGCGTGTGGGTAGACGATATGTACCACCATCCAGGCAAAAAAATGCACCCGAGGTAAAACATGTAAAGACCAAAGTCTATGCACAACCTGCTTGTGAAATAAGATCAGAGACACGGAGTGAAGCAACTTGCGGGGAAATTTGTTTTACATAATCACGCAGCGAAGAGGATAGAACCCACCAATCATCCCAAACAGAAATGCTATGGCCATTGCCAATACGCCACACCAACTACTTTCTATACTCCTCTTTAAGTAGGATTAGGTTCTTCCAAAACCAACTGTATTGTGGCTTGGCAGAGGCTAACCAGAAAGAGGAGTCTGGAAAGTACTTAGATTTATACTGATATGTACTAATCAGTCCCGCCCGCGGTCTAAGGAGCTCTATCAAGACTTTG
>JAYMSR010001032.1:0-11390 GCA_036897825.1 Plantago rigida | reverse complement strand
GGAAGATGAGTGCGGGACGGACCGAAATGGCAAGCGGGAAGATGAGTGCGGGACGGATGGAGTATGTCTTACCTCATCTTCTCTTACTGATTTTATATTTCGATATAACTTTTATACTTTAATATTTTATAAATATAAAAAAGTTGGATGCTACTTGAATAATAATAATTCCAATAATAATAATTATTATTATTATGAGGAATAGGTTCTGATAGATATAAGTTTTTTGATTGGTTTTGATATAATTTAAAAACAGGTTGACGAAAACTCAATGGCCATTCAACATCCAACCTTTGTATAACGACAAATCTTTTTATAAATGTGGTGTTAAACGAATAAAAACGTTTTGGTTGGGTTAAATAATTAAAAAAAAGGTTATGGGATAAATTTAAACACGGGCAAAAGTGACAGTTATTAGTGTAACAAAAACAAATCCTCTTTTTTTAACGACGGACTCTGAAATCCTAGTACTTTGTCCACTTATTTGACACAGCAAGCATCTACTTGGTTAATTGATTTACAAACAAATCCTAGGACTGAGAAATCTAATTTGAATAATTATGACACCTGGTGCGACTTGCGAGTCTTACCAATCATATATTTTAGTACGTGATACGACTACTATGAGTTATCTGGAAACTTGGTAGGCGTCCTCTGCAGAATCATAAGATGTGCTCTCATGGAAGTAATCTCCAAATATCAGTAGAAAACATTCACAGAGCAATGAAAAGCTCTACTTGTGCAATACAAAATATATACAAAAAAAAAAAAGTAAATTAAGAACCATATATGTGTGTGTGTGTGTGTGTGTTCTGGAACGAACCAGCCATTCCATATAAACTAGAACATATTTATCTAATAGTCTGTCAGGACATTTAATCGAATGCTAGAGACATTAAAGCATCATTATCACACAGAGATTCGATATCGATTAGGTCATCTTCAGGGTAAATCATTTCTCCTGGGTTGCTCGTCAACATATCTGAAGCTTCCTGTGGAAATAAAGGATGAAATGTTAGAGACAAGTTTGAGCATATCGTGTCCTCGTCATAATACATGAAGTGCAATCAGCAAGTTAGCATCGTGAAAGGAAATGCCAGGAGATGGCATGAAATACAAACTTCGGTCAATCAAATCAAGAACTAGAAGTATTGTAAATGTTAAATTCATGAGGCTAAAGGTAATACTGACTGTATCACGGAAAAGATGCCCAAGTCAAACTACCGAGATGTTCAAATCATAACTTGCAGATGTCACATGTTCCATTACAAGTAACATCCAGACCAAAAAGAAAATACACCAATATCTTCCCAATACTCAAATAAGGCATGATAATGCAAGAGAATCAGAACCTTAGGTGTGAAACCAGTTGCCTACTGGCATCAGGTATTTGCTTTTACCATTGTAATTCAGCTTAAATGCAAGTTCAATCCAGTGTTTTATTTCATATATATGTGATCAATGTGTACGAATCCAATATTTGGTTGATCGGTTCAATTTAGCATACTAACACCAAATTGGTTCTATAAAGCAGGATACAGGAGTTTGACGAGAACCCAAGCAGTACATAATAACAGTACAAAATAGTGATATGTAAGAATAGTTATAAGGAATTGTTTAAAGCTAAATTAATACTGACAAAGATTTTCCACAAGAAGGCTTGCTAACAGTCATTTTGGAGAACTAAAATGATGGAAATATTAATACCAAGGCTTCATATAGTCAAAGTGAGAAAAGGGGTGCTATGCGGCCTTTACTTTTATTTCCATGATGTGTAATTGCAAATTTGCAATGCCAAACATAATTGTAGTTACCTTAGTTTCACGCAACCCTTCAGCAGTAGTTAACAGCCTGCGGTACTGAGCTCGAGCCTCAGGATACTGAGCCATGGATTTCACCCTTGAAAGTGCCTTCTGCATCCTCTCTTCAGTTTGCTTTCTTCCATCCTTAAGAAAGTCATAATCATCTTCCTGGGGCGAACTGCTATGTACCTCTGGCCCCTTTACAACCTCATCAGACCGGAATCCACGCAGTCCACTTCCTTTACGCCTCCATCGCAGAATCACCTTCTCCAGTATTCCCACAGACCAGATAATAGGTTTGTATTTTTTCCTCACCTGATGCCCTCTCACATGAGCCTGCCCACAAAATGGAGAAGAGCCAGTAATTACTATAATAATATTGGTACTTTCCAAGGTACATGAGCCATCTACTAAACGGGGAATGATTAGTGGTCCTAGCCTAAATGATGTAAGACAAGGACCAAGCCCAGATCTATTCAAAGATTAAGAATAGCAGTAGAAGCACAATTTCTATATAATTTTACATGTGTGCTTTCTGCAGATGACAATTTAGAAAGTACCATATTAAACTTTAGTTTTCGAGATGTCTTTAGGTCACCAATATTAGAAATCTCACAAAACTTCAAAAGATTGCGATATATTTCAGAAAAACAATGAAAAAGTATCAACCAAAAGTATATAACAGATTTGGTAAATTAATACAACTTTTTTTCCAGTTAACCTCGAAAGCATAACTTTTCCAAGATTTCGCCCTAAATGGAACTGGATAGAATCATTCAATCCATGCAAAGCACATTTGTCATAGTTAAAGAAGGAGAATGAGACGAGAGGGAGAAAAGCACCTGGATTTTAACAATCTTTTCTCGAATTAAAAGGTATTCTTTTCGCTTCTTATAACCACGAAACTTTTTCTGAATTTGCAATGCAGCCGAACTGGCCATACCCTCAGAATGACCAAACCTGGATGTTTTAGTCGACCTTTTAGCTGCCACAAGAGAAGCAGCTTGCTCATCTTTAGTCAGGAACTCATCAGAGCCCAATTCGGTTAACTGCTTTCTTTGGAACGACTTAACGCGAAAAATCTGGTGGATGCGGGCTGCAGCTTGTGCAGCATTACAGACTGCAGCAAGAGAATCCTGGAGTGAAAGTGTATCTGGCACATCATGTCCAGTTGTTGGAACAGCTAACCGTTCTGAAACTTTTTGTATTGCTTTCATTCCGGGAAAGTCTGTGGTATTATCTTCGTGCTGATCATTTACTTCGAGTTTTGAGAGGTGAGTGGTTAAAATACCCTCAGCAAGATATCCAGAAATGCCCTTCTGCCCACTAGAAGCAGCCAGGTCTGCTGGAGTTCTGGAAGGATGTTCTGTAGATGGATCTGTCAGTGCCCCAGGAGCTGCACCTAATGAGACAAGTATAGCCACAGTTTCCTCCCTGTAAAAACAAGAAGAAAATATTAAAATAGATAAGTGTCACTTTCTGTTTCTTCTACAATATATATGAAATTGAGCTGAGGTACAATTTCATTACATTAATTCATTTACTAATGGACAAACATTTTTACCAAAGCAAAAGTAGTGCTGCAGTCGAAACAAAGCATCAGAAACAAGTAAAATCTCAATCACTAAATACTTGTACAACTAAGTAGCTGAAACTGCTATCAGCAAGTAAAACAGAACACATCATTTTTGTGATTAAGGACAGCAAAAAAGCAAACATATTATAATACTTAAAAAGGAGGAACATCAGGCTTCACCAATGGCGTAATTTGTGCTCAAAGGGTAAGAAAGAAAAATACTAAAACAGAGCCCATAAGTACAAATCACACATTACCTCCCATAAAATGCAGCCCAATGAAGGGCGGTCCATCCATTAGCATCACGAAAATCTATACTAACTCCTGAAACTAAAATTGGCTGGAAGGCCCAAGTAAAACCAAGAGCAGCAGCCAAATGCAACACACTTTGACCTCTTTCATCAAGAACAGTTATCCCATTGCCATCTTCACTGACTCTCTGCACAAGCCAAGAGTAGAATTTCTGTTTTAGCTGTTTTTCAAGGAGCAATTGTCCAGTAAACTTCTGCTGTGCCAGCTCACTTGTTGAACCCAAACTCGACTCCTTGTCATGTTCCTCTTCCATCAATAAAATGATTGTATGCAGAGCATTCTGCTTTTCAAAGTCACTTCTAGAGGAGCTAACAGGACTACCCACAGGTCCTAGGCTCAATATCGTCTCAAAGCGTTGATATAGATGCATCACAATTACATGATTACCACCATTAACTGCAGGAGTAATTTGATCAGGGCCCAACCTATACTCAAATTCTCGTATTTCGCTACAGCACAACCTGTTGGAGCAAGTCACGTAGAAAGGGACAAGTCCAGGCTTGTGAAGTGGAGCACAGCAACAAAGTATTCCTTCTCCTAAAGCTTCTGCTGGAGCCTCCATTTCGCCAAACATAATCGACCATCTAAATTTTGATAATTCTTCTTCGCTCTTGAGAAACGTTCCAGTGAGAAGGACCTTTAATAAAACAACAAAATAAAATAATAATTAGCATAATGGTTTCTACATTAAACAAGAAAAAGTAGTGATTCAACAAAGCCAGATGCAGTAATATAGACTTCAGTTTGTGGATATGATAAAGGCAACTATCTCTTAAACAATACACTGAAAGGACACTGGAGAAATAAAGATCAGAGATTAATTCAAGTACCTTAGTCTCCATGTTTGAGTAAGCCCAGTTTGGTGAAATCTCGATGATGCTAAAAAGCTGGTCCTGGGAAATAGAAGGGCTCAGACTCAGTGTGTCTACATCTCCTTGCAACTGAGCTGTCATACTAGAGTCATACTCACTCCCCATAATACTCCAAGAAATTCCACCACTTGACTGCATATTCAAATCGTCAGCTTCTGCAAGTTCCTTGGCGATCCAACGAGAAAAGCTGTCAATTTTTCTCAAGCTGTCTCCGGTTTGCAAGCTATTTATTAGTGGCCTCTTAAGGAAGGGATAGATTTCATTTCCTGTGCCATTCTCCAGATTTGAATTCATTGCATTTCCATCTGAAAGGAGACCTTGAAAATTGGTTAGCTCGGACAGCTCTTTCAGCTCACTAGAACTTGCGAAAAATGACTCATCATTCCCTTGATTCAAAGGGATACGTTTTCCCTCAAACAAAGCACTACTATGATCATGAGAACTCAAGATCACATCCTGGTTCATGTTTGGGTGCAATGAATTGTCACCAAAAGAATGCTGAAAAGGAAGTCAGAACATATCATCAGAAACAATTTCATTTTGAAAGATGCAACAGTAAATCTATCCTGCATATATGCTTACAACGCATACGTAGAACCAACAATTGATTTGTATATAACATTAACAGAAATTTCTCGTCAGATACCTGCCAATTGTCCTGGCCCGGTTCCTGCTTGAAAGCAATATTGCCTGTTCAAAGCAACATACACCATATCAGAAAATCAAAAATCTTTTGAATGGAAAGATTATGCCTTTTAAATGATTACGTACCCGTAGCAGAGCTCCCTTGCCAAGATCCGAAATCAGCTGTTGCTAGAGCCCCAGGTAAAACGTTCCCCCCACCAATAACTCCATCTAATGGTCCCCGGGAAAGTGAAGCGTAATTGAGGGCCGAAATATTTTGATTTCCTTCAAGTAATTAAGAAAATATAAACATCTTGTTTGCTATTAGTTCACAGAAGTAGTGTGACTACTAAATACTAAAACTGAGCGAGGAAAGAGAAGTTTTTTACCTGAACTAGAAAGTTGATTATAAGAACTTGATTGAGCAGAATGACTGTCGCCGGTCACCAGAAACTCGGGGTATGTATTCAATCTTGAACTAGCTTGATGATTGTCCTCTGTAGAAGGTTACATGTGCATACGTAGGTTAAATGGAGAAACAAAGAAGCAAGAATATATATAGCAAGTTTTAACTGGTGGGGAAAGAGAGGTGCAGAAAGACTCAATACCAGACTCAGCATCTTCATACCCTGCCGACAAAGTACTGGTGGGGCTCGTTCCACGAAAACTGGAGGTCAATGGGCTGATATTTTCCGAATTGGATACAATGGTATCATTGCTTCTAATATAGCTGTTGTTTGTTTTATTGCCCTGACGTGAAAAGAAAGAAAAAAAGATAGAAACTTCAGTGTACTTGCGACTTTTCCTTCCTAGAACTCGGAATTATCAAAGTTCTACTGCAAACAAGCAAAGCGGATCAAATCTAAATTATAGAAGTGTCACAAGGAAGAGAAAGCTTCAAAGCACCATACGCTTTGGGTCAATTTACAAGGAAAGGTACTTTTTAATATTTGATCTTCGCTGAAACAGCCAGTGCGGCAAAAAAATACATTTATAGAAAGCCAAGCAGAACTTCTCATGATGGTTATAGAATCTGACCTTGACTTCCAAGTAGTGGACAAACACAATGTGCATGAGATCCCTGCACAATTAGGAAACTAGTTAAGAATTCATCCTTTCAGAGACTTTTTTTATAGATAGAGATGATACTCTCTATGGTCACCACTAGTCCTGTGGTTCAAATATCTGCACGCCAAGTAGAGAGGCTCTAAATTTATGTGAAAGATTCTCTCTCGGAAATAAAGAATATTAAGGTAGTATAAAAAAACATCAACATGGACTGGCAAGTTCCAAACTGTATGAGAAACCAAAAGATAAAATTTGAAATTCCTAAATTTGACATGTATGAAGGCAACAGATATTGAAGTATCATTCTTCATCCCCAACAATCAACAAAGTGAGGATGAAGGTCCTTAGTTCATATTTTTAGCATGGTCTTAATAATCTTATAAGAAATGATTCCCTTATTGGCATATCCAGGCAGAGCTCAATATAATCCAGTAAGCATTATCTAGAAACAAACACCACAATTCCATAAATTCATGATGAGCAAATATGGATGCATAAAACCATTTACAATATTTTGAAGCAGATAGAGAATAGATGAAAAGGTTGCAAAGCAAAAAACTCATAATGAAAATGATTGTTTGATTGATGCAGACATTTTTCGTACACAAGGAAACATGAATCAAATTAATACAAGATTACTGGACGTGAGCTTCATTCTGAGAGAACTAGAGTACAAGCAGGGCACTGTAAGACATCATAGGACAGTGAGAAATTTAAATCCAACTGAATAAAGAACTTACGGCTCAAGCAACCAGTAGCTGCGCCTTTGAAAGTTCTCATTATCCTCTCCATGAGCATAGTAACAATGCAGCATATCAACACTTCCAACCTGAAATATTTATTAATCAGCAAATAGCCGAAGCAAAAAGTTACATAACTATTTCACAGAGACATGTAAACATATTTTTCTTAACAAATATTACTGCTCCCGTCCCAAACTTATCTCCCCATTCCATAATTGGCAACATATAATTAATTATTAATTCTTTAACCATTTTCCCTCATACTCAATTAGTTTTCTTATGTATTGTGTCATTTTTTATTTATTCTCTCATATTTCGACATCGACGTTCAACTTTTATACTTTTCACTATATAATGAAGGGGGTTGTTTCACTTCCACAGAGGGGTGCTACCAAGTCCATTTAAACTGTGTTGTTAATTATTTGGGTAAATTGATGTGGTATTTGTCCAATGATGAGGGTGTTTGGTATTGAGTTAAAACTGTGAGTTAAGGAAAAATTTAGGTGTTTTTAACTTGGTTTTACGGGTTTTAGTTCTTAGCCAAACACTGTAAGAGTGATCAAATCTACCCACACTGCATTTGAAAAATATCATTCAATCAATTCTATGCTGAAAATTGCAAGAAGCTACACAATGATAATATAGTTTAACTGCTCAAGAATTTGGCCTCAGTACAAACAGGCTACACTAAATTCCACAGAACCCAACCCCTCGCTATGAGAAATGCATATTATTAAAAGAATATCAACAATACAAAATCAGCCCCCAGAACTTTTGATACCAAGCTAAGGGAGAATTAGTTGGTTGCACCACGGCTAGCTTAAACCTTGAACCCTCCCAAACACCTCAAGAGTCGAAACTCAACTCTTGGCCTAACCCGATTACTATTCTGGGTCTAGCAAATTTTTTTGTGACAGATCCGGATTCAGGAACATGTCTGGAGCTAAGATTCCAATTGACTGGTTTCTATCTGACGGCCACACTTAAGGTTATGAACTAGAACAGAAAATGACAAGCCATCCAACGGCTTGCAAGTTATTGATAATTCATGCTTGAAATTAAATTTTGATTTAAGTTTCTGTATTTCATGGTTACCTTCAGTTTCTCATGAGCTTCCTTAACAGTTTTTCCATCTTTTTTCTTTCTCCAGTTATGTCCATCCTTCCGAAAGTACCTCAACACCTTACGGTCAAAAAGAAAAACAGAACCACCTGACAGAAATACTGCATCTTCAGTAAACTGATTTGTGTCCTATGGTACTCGTGGGAAAGAAATACAATAATTATGGCATTAAATAAAAATAAAACTTCAAGGATTTGTGTCTAATAGTTAAAAAAACATAAGCAAATATATCAAAATTCATATATGAAAATAAAAACAGTCCATTTCCATCAAAATCTAACAACCAAGTATTTTTAGCAGCACTTCTAGTGAAGCGATATGAATAATGATGACTAGCATTGAAGGATTGGAGGCATGACCACAATATCAACTATAAGGACCGCAAGACCCACAGGTGGTTGACAATCAGACAACTAAAGTTACAGAAGAATTTTCTTAGTCTTAAATTCACACAGAAAATATTTGCACCTTGCTCCCTTAACCACAGAATTTTTACCTCTGTGATAGAAAACATGATTGTTTTCACTAGAAGCAAATAATGGGACACCTCTGTACTCAGCATATAAACAGCTATGCGTCTTATACAAATGGAATCATAAGAACTCAGGCTATGAAAGTTTTCCATTACATAATTTTTATGTTGGTGTTGGCAATCACTGTCAGGAAATAGTGTTCATAATTTATGCATTGAAATTTGAAATGTGCTCCCCCACCATAATTTTTGCTGGAAATTTGTTCTCTCCCCCTTTTAAATAGCACTGGCTGTTGTACCTTAATAGATGGAATTGCATTTAAGTGTTTAACAAATACTAGTAAACTCAGCCACAGCAGCTTAGATAAATCAGCAGCTTATTAATTGAAATTCAAGTCAATAATCTTATCTTGATATAAAGAGTAGTATATGAAAAAAGACATACTGACTGGCTTGTTGGGGGCCTCCGGTGAAATGTGAAACTTTACATAGTTTCTCAAAATTTCACAAATTTCAGCTGGTCTCAACCACCGATGCTGAGCTTCAGATAATATCTGCTTAATATCTGCAATTAAATGAGAAAATCAATTAAGCTCCTCAACTCTAACCACCATGCAGCATGTTTGATAAAGCATAGTTGAATATCATAAAAAAATCAAGTAACACTGATAGTTCAACAAGTTCTTATGGTTTATAGAGAACGAAGATGAAGATGGGCACTGGAAACTCCGAGTATGACTTCTCGAAAAATTCATAGTAAGAGGCACGTGCCAGGAAAAGAGATTTGCAAAACTTATAATTTACAATTTAGAAACGAATGAGAACACCTTGACCTAATAACAACTGTGCTTGTGTGAAACACTTAACCTATAGTCCTATATAAAACACATCACTTTATCCTTTGCAAATATCAAGTTTCACCTATTTCATGTGGAAGAAACTCCATCCTTTTCAGACATGAAACAACATTCTAAAGAGAACCCAGAAAATTTTATACTCATAAACTGGGTAGAAACTAATACCATTGTTTGCATTTTAATCGGCGTTCCAATTTGCAGGAGTGCAACTATGTGATGCATTTGAGGATCTAGCTAGTGGATCAAAGATTCAAAACTAACGTGATGGAAGATAATATATAATTGTATTCTTTTGAATGGACGGAAAAAAGGACACACTTACCAAGACCAGATCTTTATTGACATAATAAACCATTGGCTGATGATGTTCCGCATATCATGGAGGTATGGCCATGAACACTAACACTAAGTGAGTGGTATCATTTATTTGTAGCCACGACTACGAAAAATTTAGAGACCTCATCGCATAATTTATTCATGGAAGTGTGGTGGTTACCAAGTTTTAAGTTCCAATGTGCAAAATAATGGTTTTGGAACACGAAAGCAGTTAAATTGGCTTGTTGTGCCATTGGTTAGACTTTCTCCTGACTAGTTTTAGTTTGTAACTTCAAACATTGGGACCATGTGAATATTCATATTGTTAATCATGCAGTCTGTAGGTGATTATGCAATTATATTGATGGGCCCTAGATATCTATCATTTCCCTCTAATTTTTGCACAAGATAATTACATTGTTTGAAGGTCTTGTGGAATATAATCAAACAAAGAAATAGCCTACTCTCGGGTTTTGACATATTAATAGATACAGAAAAAATTCACACTATCATTTACCCCAGACAACTTAACGATAATGTTTCCCTTTAATATTCCTAACAGAACAAGCACCATTCGTCACATTAGGCGTCTAAATTATGTCTGTCCATTTCCCTTGCCCTCGTGAGAAGCAGCAATAAAGTACGTCTAAATTCCCAACAAAGATACAGATAAAAAAAAAATCTCTATACAGTAACGGATGCTCAACTAAATTAGCCCATGACTGGGTCTGAGCTACATGTCTAGCAGTCTAGCCTACCTATCCTGAAATTGATTATCAGGCAAGTAGTGGTATTGAACAATAAGACAAGCAGTACGGATTATAGAAGCCGAGAGTTCACACGAAAATGGATCAGCTAAAATCAAATTCACTTGGCAATAAAGCATCACAGTAAAAAAAAACTCTACTGCTCAGTTTAATCTCCACTGTGGAAAGATTCACAACAAAATTGGTTTCAATTGAAGGTGACGGTATCCAAACACAACGTACAGCACAAATTGAGTGAAATCACGAAAGTCAAACAGTCGTACCTAGTCGGAACCCTAGATCGTAGGATCCAGTTTCAGCCATGGATGTACGGACCGCAGTCAGCTCCTTTACACAGAAAGAAGGGCGATTTATGTGTGTAGAGAGACAGATGAGAGAGAGAGTGGATATATAGAGAGAGAAAGTGAATGAAATGAAATGAATTGAGACTGTGACAATGGATTAGTAGTAGTTTCTCTTTGGATGCTCAAATCTAAGCGCTTTCTTTTACTCCATGGGGAAGGTCAGTTTGTACTGTAAAGTTATTTGGCATGTGGCGTGTATGGTTTGTAAAATTAGCATTTATAATAAATAAAGTAATTTATGTCCTTATATTATAAAATTAATTAGCAGAATTTATAGTATTTTTTATAAAGCTCAAGACGTATGGATAAAAACTACGCGTATGTATGCACTTTAATGTAGACCGTCAATAGTACATAATAGTGTAAGACATTTCCTCTCCGGTAACTCGTATAATTTTCATAAATTCAAATTGCAAAAGTATAATTTCTCTTGGTGTGGTCAATAATTTAGAGGATTACATGTATTCTCTAGAGATGTACTCAGAGGCGGATGCATGCCCAGGCATATGCCCTCCC
>JAYMSR010001031.1:0-11393 GCA_036897825.1 Plantago rigida | reverse complement strand
GAGATAAAATGGTAAAACTGGAAAGTGGAAACCATATATATATGATGTCCACATCTTTCGACAAATGTAATACTTACCAAGTTAATGTGGTGAACATGCGTCAAGACCTTCAGCTCAGCAAGAAATTCTTTAGAGGCTTGCATATCCATTTTCTTAATAGCTGCTCTCTGCAAAAGAAAGAACCATAGAGTAATTGATTATGATAGCACTCAAACTGACATCAAACAGTTCTTCAACCAGATGGATGTAAATGGACGGATGTGAACCTCCTGCTGCTTTTGAAGTTTGTACTTGTTAAATAATAGTACTAAAATCTGCAAGTGACTTACCTCACCTCGGAGCTCAGCATAGTAGACAGCACCAAATCCACCCTCACCGATCTTATTAGCAATGCTGAAGTCATCAGTTGCACTTGCAAGTTCATCATATGAAAACTCCACAGATTTGTCAACTGTAATGCCTAGGCCTGCCGGAGTGCCATCCCTAGTACCAGAAGAATTTTGGGTTTTGAAAGTAGTGCCTCCCGAAGCTAATCGAGAATGACATAAACATGCAGTTAGCCCCGAATATCAGAAATTGGTCATATCAAAATTAATTAAGAATTAATGAAAAACAGAATAAGCAGGGCAATCCTTGTTATCGATGCACTACTGACAGCACCTAGAATTTGAAAAGGAAACACACTTATGGTGGATGGTATGGCTTAAGCTCAGCACATTTGAGATAAAACATAAGCTGCAACTTGCTATTGTCACCTCCATATTTTTCATTTAGTAAAAGAAAAAAATAGAGATGAAGAAGCACTAAGGCCAATGAGGCCTAGCTCAATTAATTAGGCTGAGGTACCATGATCCTAGAGGTCATGGGTTTGATTCCAGTCGAGTGCAAATTTGTGTTCTAGACTTCTAGTATATGGTAGCTTTAGGGTGAGGGTGGGCAACTGGGCATACAATCATGCATTAATTTAAATGTCTTGTGCTACTTCTACAGGGCATTAGTAAGCCGCCATAGTGTGCAAAGGATCGTATACAACCAAGATACACATACTGATATTGAAAGGCGTACACTATTCAAGTATTCATGCATATGCTTTTTCAATACACATTAATGCAGAAGAGGCACTTGCAAAGTGGAAATTCAGCAGACATAATTTAGCCTGTTGAATTTTCACGCTCAAATTTTGGAAACTGACAAGTGGAACCTACATATGCAATATGCAACATATGGAACAACTGCCACTAAAGCACCGACAACAAAAAGTTTGGTAATAGAGAGGTGATGAGAAAATTAATTACCATAACCAGCATGTGCTGACTGATCTTCAGTTGTTGAAAGCAATTGAATCTTCTGTGCTTTCTTCTTTCTTCGAACTACAACATAAATACAACCAGCAAATAACAATAATCCAGCCACGCTACCAATGGATACCCCAGCTATGGCTCCACCTGATAACCCTGGTAACAAGCAAAATGAAAACAAGATAACACCATAGCCTTATGATAGCTTTACTTTTGAGCTTTACCATAGCTTTACTTTTGAAAAAAGAAAACATGCAGCCTGCATGAAGAGTTGACCAGCTCACCTGTGCTGCAATAAATGAACCAACAATCAATTGAGAACTCAAAATTCATATCGTTAAGGAGAAGCAACTATACGAACATGTGGCTTTATTATAAAAACCAATGCTAAACAAACTACCTGGTGGTCAAAGGTGGAAAGTTGCGACTTTGATCTGCATATGGATCACCAAGATTTAGTTAGTGGAAGATTGTCACTGTAATCTTATTATAGAACAAAAAGAAAGCACAAGAAATAAGCAACAACCAATCACAAAATCATTCTCATGAGCCTGAATACTTGCAGAATAACTGATCTAGTGGAACTTTATCATACTTTAACTGACGGGGAACAAATGAAATACTTTGATTAACCTAGTCAGGAAGTAGGAAAATCATGATTTAACATTACAAAGTAGAGAGTAATTCTGATGAATTGACTCATAGGACAGGCTCAGTTCAGATCATTTAAAATAAGAAAACTGTAATTATTCAAAAAAAAATTCTTTTTGGAATTGAAGCGGCCTAAATTTGTCTCAGCAGTTTTCTTCAGTGCTTGAAATTCTAGATCATATGAAGAACGAACTCTGCAAACCCATGTTATTTAGCCCAGCTGTTTACCAGAAACTTCATAGCCTAATTTCAACACTTTGGACTAGATATGCCAATGCACAATCGCGCAACCAAATTACCACATTGACCTTTATATAACTTCCAACCAGAATCTAAGCTCAAAAAGAAGCATACAATGACGCGGGAATTTCAAACTGTTAGGAGCAGCAGTATTATCAAAGTGTAACAGAATAAAGATGTGTGATAGTTGCGTAATTACCATGCTTCAGATGTTACCAACCAAGTTATACAGTCCACTATTATCTCCTGAAAATACTTTTTTATAACTGATTTACGAGTAACTAGTAAAAGACCAGCAACCATTTATCAGCCTCATATGGAAAATGTAAAGTGTAATGATGCCTCATAAGGAAATGTTTAAGCCTACTAATAAGCAGCAAAGGAGTGTCTAGTCTTAAATGGAAAAAGCAGCATAAAGATGCTAAAATAGCAAAAGCAAAGCAGGTCAGCATCTAAGCTTTAAAAGCATAAAACAGAAACAACAACATATTGCTGGTTGCCCAAATTCTTCAACCATTAAAACACCATTCTTCTAAAGTTACCAACCTAAGTAAGTTAAACATAGTCCAAGATCATCTCCCGGAAATACTTTTCCATACCTAATTTATGACTAACTATTACATCATAGAAATTTCTCCAACACATAAGGAAATTTTCCAAATCCAACTGATACGCACCAAAATAACTAATCTGAGCTTAAAGATCTCAAAACAGAATAAAGATACTCCCTACGTCCAAATTCATTCTATATGTGCATTTATTACTAATAGACTAGCCTCCATTTCTCCAACACACAAGGAAAATTTCTAAATCCAACTGACATGCACCAAAATAAGTAATTTGAGCTTAAGTCTTAAACATCACAAAATAGAATTAAAGATACTCCCTACGTCCCAATTAAATATCTATGTTCATTTATTAATGAGTAACTACTAATAGACTAGACTCCTTTTCTCCAACACATCAGGAAAATTTCTAAATCCAACTGCCATGCACCAAAGTAAGTAATCTGAGCTTAAAGGTCACAAAACAGTATAAAGATACTCCACACGTCCCAATTAATTCTATATCTTCATTTATTATGAGTAACTACTACTAATAGACCAATCTCCTTTTCTGCACCACATTAGGGAAAAAATTAAGTCCTGCTGATATGCACCAAAATAAGTAATCTGATCTAAAAAAGCACAAAACAGAATAAAGATACTTCGTATGTCCCAATTAATTCTATTTGTTCATTTATCTATGAGTAACTACTATTGATATAAACTAGCTTCCATTTCTCCAACACAAAAGGAAAATTTCTAAATCCAACTGATATGCACCAAAATAAGCAATCTGAGCTTAAACATCACAAAGCAGAATGAAGATACTCTGTATTTCCCAATTAATTCCACTAGTACATGTATTTATGAGTAACTACTACTAATAGACTAATCTCCATTTCTGCACCACATTAGGAAAAAATCTAACTCCTACTGATATGAATCAAAATAAGTAATCTGAGCTTAAATGGCAAAAAGCATATGCTACAAAATCTGAAACAGCCCTCACCTCTACCAGGAACAAACACCAACCCACTCCCAGCACTAAAATTCACATTCGGATTAAACCTCCTGACCACCTCGGCACTCACATTCGCCAAATCAGCAACGGACTGCAAAGTCTCCCCTTCCCTCAACGGATAGGTGACAAACAGGCCATACCTATCATCCACATGCCTATCCCCACAGCTACAGTTCACCGGCACACTGACCGTGACGCCAGTATCCGGAATGTTGTAATCCGGATAGGGATTGTTAGCCTGCAGAGTGGCAGGAGTGGTCAAATTGGCGTAGTAAGTTTGGGCGATGAGCTGGTAGGTATCGGCAGGGTTGACGGTGTAGTTGAAGGAGTGAATGAGGCGGTTGCCGACGCAGTCGCAGCGGAAGGGGACGTTGATGCGGGTGTCGGCTAGGACAAGGTCCTGGTTAGGGATTTGGGGATTGTAGTCTAGGATTGTGGGGATGGGGGTTTGGAAGATGGTGGAGACGAAGGTTAGGTTGAGGTTAGGGATTTCTGAGGAGAGGTAGTAGGAGGCCAGTGCGGTGGGGCAGCCGCGAGTGCACTGGCTGACGGTGGTGGTGGTGGTGGTGGAGGTGAAGAGGAGGAGGAAGAGGAGGAATTTGGTGGTGGTTAGTAGCTTCATTATTGTGAAGAGAGTTACTTACAGGTGTGAAATGAAGAAGAAGATTAAGAAGGAGGAGGAGGAGAAAAATGGAATGTTGAATAATTTGTTTGGAGGAACGTTGACTGAAGATTCAACAGGGACAGTGAATTCTTCTTCTTCTTCTTCCTTCCTTACTACCATCTCCTCCTCCAATAATAAGTTCTGATAATTCTACTTCTACATTTTTTTGTACTTGGCCCAGCTTTGCCTTCCTTTTATGGCTCTCAATGTAAGAAGATGGTTCTTTCTTGTAAGAAGATAAGGGCCTTGTAGGAGATAGTTGCATACTCAGCAGATCTGTAGATGGACGTTTGTTAGGGCAGCAACTCAATTCTCGTATGTTGACTGTATTAGACTAATACAGTTTCTAATAGTATATTTCTAGTTACTTAAATATAAAATAATTCTTTAAATAATGTATTTTGTTTTCAATTACAAAGTTTAATAGACACAGTTTCTGAAACAATTTACTCCGAACTCATGCACAAAAAATACACAAAGATGCTACATTAATAACTTTTTTGAAGTGTTAACTTTATCTATAATAAAAGAGGAGTAAAATATTAAATTTATGATTTGAATTATATTAATAAAGTTGAAAATGATGATAATAAAAAATAGAGTAAATAAAGTGATGATAACATATTAAAGATTTCATATAGTATATTATAAGTGGACAAATATTAAAGTTTTGTAATTTAGTATTTAATTTAAATTAAATTGAACTCATTTGAAATATAAGTGTAAATTAGACTTTCATTACAAAAAATAATCTGTTTTATTCAACCAAATTATAAGCCCTAATTAAATCTCAACAAAATCAAAATCAATGCATAATAACAAAAACAATCTTCCTTCTCCATTTGAATTTTAAACACTAATTGAACACCAACAAAATTAATTCATCATTAAAAAAATTAATATGTATTTTCCAATTAAATTTTAAACCCTAATTAAATCCAACAAAATTAATTCATCATTAAAAAATAACGATAACCAATCTTTCTGCTTCATCTTCTCCAATTAAATTAAAACAGATCAATACAAACACTAATTAAACAAAAAAGAAATTCATTATCACAAATAACAATATTATTTGTCTTCGTATACGTCTTCTATCACTGTAACTATGTGGCACAATAACACGTATAGCGTGTTCTCACGTTCTAGTAGTTAATAATTATTTAGTAGAACACAAAAAAATAGACAGTTCCAAAAAATGGATGGGTTGGGGAGTGAAAAGGAGAAAATACAGTTGAAATCCACAATCAACCATTTATATTGAGAATAAACTCGAAAGAATATTTTATTTAAAAACCAGGAGGTAAATTACAACAAACCATGCATGCGCACCATTCTTAACGCATATTTAATTCAATTTTAGGAGTCAAGTTGCATCTGATGCTGTTGAGATGTTTTGAAACCATTTCATCCACTTTCAAGAACAAAGTCCAGTGGGTTCAAATTGTATATAGTATGTCAATTTTTTTAATGAAAAATCACATATACATTTGACTACCGATAAAACGTATATTCTATTATCATAGAGTCATTTATTTCAAAGGAAAATTTTCAACTTTAGAAATCAATTCAAAGCATAACTGACCAATTCTAAAAATGTGATGTACCATGCAACTCAATTTATAAGGTACGTAAGCTTAACGTTAATGAATGATAAAATTCAACCTTAGACAAGTTAAATTGAATGTCAAGCCCACCGACACCAAGCTAATGGTTTGCAATGAGGGGACTAACAATTTTTTAGGTTGCACTGAATTTTCTTTGTTAACTTATACTATCTTCAATCTATTTAATGGTTGGTACTTTAAATAAAAATGCCCAAAGTGATTGAAAATTTAGTGTTGAATAAAAAATAGCTAAAAATGATCTTATCAAGAATTGAACGTGAAGCTCTATGCACAAAATCAGTACAGCAATCCACTCAGGCACATTAATTGCAATTGAATGCATATTGGTATGTTTATAATTGGTTACAATCTCAGTGGGGTCCAATTAATTTCAATTTATTAAAAACAATCTCAAAACCAAAAGGAGTCTACATGTAAAGATCATGAACTCTGAAAATGACTATGAACTACTCTGTAGTAGTTATTTCCTTAATTTTTATTGTATAACTATATTAAATTACGAATGTTATAATTTAAGAATAATTTACGATCAAAGTCGAAGACAGTTAACCGAAAATAGTAAAATGAAAATATTTCTTTTACTTAACTAATGTTGTTTGTTATTGATTTAGATACCAATTAAACTAATTGTTGCTTCCTTGACTGGCAAAAATCCAATCGCATGAAATCAACTGAAATACCATTTGAAAATCTAATGATTAATCCCAATACCATGTATTTGGATTTGGGCAAAAAGTTTAAGTGCTGGAGAACATGCCTGATTAACTTGTAATTTTACCTTAAATTGGATGCACATGGCATGCGGTTATCATACTACTAACTACGGTCCCATTAGTATTCTTACATAATTAATTGTTTTTTCCTACTTGTATTAACATAATGAGCTTCACTTTCCACGCAAACCCAATATTAAGAACCTTCATTTGATGAAACTAAACAATACTACTACTAGTATACATGTTGAGTAAATTCTCGTACGTGGTATTTTTGTCGGCGATAAGGATATTTCCTTCCCCAAAATTTACATTGCATTAGCACGATATTTGTTTGTGATATGATGTACATGAAACAAAGATCAATACGTGAACTCTTCACTTGTAGATTAGTTTTTCAGGTGTTACACGTCGACAATTTAAGCGACATATCACTTGGCATGCAATTATGCTCCATAGTCGGCTTAAAGGCTATAGAAGGGGAGAAGGGCAACACAAAGTATATGTCAAGTTCACCATCTATTCATAAGCGATAGTATGTGACAATTCAACATGTAATGAAAGAGGAAGACTCTTAGATTAAACGAGAAATTCTCAGATATTCAATCACAAGATATATAAATTGCATGAAACTACTCTAATCGCTCATCTGGAGTCTCGCGTGATATCTTGACAACTGAAAGTTCGAATTTTAGGTTACAAAGTATAAATGTGCGGGCTTTGAGTTTGGCTTGTCAAAAGACGAGGCAAAGCAGGTGTTTTTTTGTCCCTTTGAATAATTTTTTACTAATGATACTTAAGCAAAGTACATGGAGCATAAGGAAAAAAATAGATTACAAAATCTAATTAAACTTTGATCACCAAACAAACCTCTAGATCCTAAATGGAGAGAAAAATGGTCAACCACGTCATCTAATATCTCAATGCAAACAATTGTCAAGCCAAATCCACTTCGGGAATACTCAAGACTATAAGGTATAACCAAAGATGGTTGATTAACTATTATGCGTGGTCTCCAAACAAATCTCATTTTCAAGGGGGGTTTCGATCAAGATTACAATGAGAAGCCTTCATAAAGCAAAAAAGTAATGCTCATCAATGCCTCATACATCCTTTATAATCAAAACCGTCATAAATCTTCACAACCAAAGCAAATGTATTCCATTTCCTTCATCAAGCACTTCCCATGTATTCAAAGAGAGAGAATTACAACCAATCCAGGTGTATAAGGTAAAATGTCCGGTTCATCAAAGGTTTGACGAGATTTACCCTGTCTGTAAATCAAACTCTTCACAAGTTGACACATTGAAAGCAATCTCTCGCCAATATTGTAGCTCTACCCACAAACTTGCCCCTTTATGATCGTCATGTGTTATGGAGAAAAGCTGAAATGATAATGAATTAAAATATAAAGCGAATATGTTTGATTAGTAGAGAAAGGCCTCATAGAACAATGATTAAGGTAATGACCCAAATGATTTGAAGTAATCAGATAGAATGAATTCATGATTGGATCACAACATAAACACAGATAGAATTGAGCAATGATGATCTGCAGCCTTGACGTGCAAAAAGTGTATACAAGTCCCAGAGGATATGCATTGCTAAAGATTCGAGCTGCAGGCACAAGCTAGCCTGACGATTAGTTTCAGATACTAAGACTAATTATTCACATGCCAAAGATGATGGTTTGGCGCGACCCTGGGTGCTAGCTAGGTCCACGATGAACAGGGAAGGGTGCAGTGAAAAGGTCGAAATTTCCAAAGATGGTCTAATCGATCCGGGTGGTATCACTCACATGAGAGATGTGATTAAGAGAATACTCCTATAATGCAGATTAGATTCTTTAATTCTAATCATTGGTTAATTGTTTTATTCACCATATATATGATAGATTATGTACGCAATTAATCGAACTAAAAGGAGCCAATGCAATCATCTTAACGAGGGTAGCACATTGTTTATATATATATATATATACGGTAATGATTATATTCTCTGGGCTCATGAAATACGTTAAGGGGATTAAAATTATTATTTCCGCAACTAATTTTATGGAGTCTAGTTCTCCGTAGCCGAATCTGAGCGTGATATCTCATCCCATCTGCAAGCTCAAAATCCTAAAGATTTATAGAATTAATTTACTCCTATTAACTATCTAACACTAGACGACTCTGTCCGGTATGTTATTTTTCACAATCACTATGTTATAAAGTCTCTACCGTGAAATAATACGTTTTATTTACAAGTTAAAACTTATTTCCTTCTCTAAAACTATGGTGCATATAGAATACATGCTTGTGAGTATACTTACCGTCCTCTTGTCAACTTAGTGAATGCGTTTTGGAATGATTAGTGACTCCATTCATATTAGATCAGTGCAAAGTGGTTTATCCTAAGGTTTATACATTGTAATTTTTTCCTTGAAACTCAGAACTAGTAGAGATGATTGGTATGTAATCATTTATATTAATTTCCTGATCATTATATACTCATGTCCGATTTCAACCATATCAGCCATCAGAGATATTCAATGCAAAACAACCATACTCAGTCCGTAGCATGCAAGTACTCCAATCCGGCTCACTGCATGCCACCTTAGGCATGTGTCACCTTATAATCTCTATAATTTGATTATTTTTTACCGGTTGATATATGGATCCATACCTTAATCATTCAAGTCAAATCTATATATAACCAATCATCAACTGGTCAACATATGCATGTACCAATTAGTTATAGCTAGTGGCTAATTAAAACATCAATTAACTATTAATCACATAAAATAAATTAAAAGTAGAATATCAAACATCACCGTCCCTTATCAGACTGCAGTACATAATTAGAAAGAAATCCAAGGATCATCAATGTCCATTATTATCCATGCACTAATCGCATTACCATAACACCATTCAATTATTAAACTTCCAGTTACATTTTAATTAAACTTCTGAAACCGTTCAGTACCAACTGATTGATATTATTATTGGGTGGAATATTATAATATCATTTCACAAAATTAATAATTTTATTTAATTATGGAGCATCGGTGAAAAACCGTCTCTGAGAATCTGAGACGAGATCAACATTATACATTTAACTACTATAAGCATTATATATTTAATAATGCATACTATAATACATGAATAATGAAAACATTTTAAAATCACGATTGTTGAAGCTAGACATGTGATATTTTGTAGTTAAACATGTGATGTGATGCTGATCTCGAAGAAATGATCTCTTGCAAAATACTAACGTCCCAATAATAAGTACTTATACAAAAAGTAGCAAAAAAGAAAACCATACTAACCACTCATCTTCTTACTTTATTATATATCTCTCATTCTTTATTATTTTTATCTCATACTTTATTACTCACTAAACAATTTTATCATCTCTTTATATTCCTTCACAGAATTTAAAAAAAAACGTCTATAGATTAGCAGAAGGAGGGAGTATTAAATATTGCAAGTTAAACAAAGATTATAATGAGGATAATAATGAGATGAAAATCCATGCATATGGGTATAATGATGCATGATCAACTCAATTAGTTTATCAATCCTATAATATTAGGCCATCTCCAAATGACCCTTTTAGGTCTCCATGTTCTTCTACTCAATCCCCTTTCAATTTTAATTTACTTATACAATCTTTAACACTTAAAGTATTTCATATAAACTTAGCCAAAAAAGTCTTAATTAGAGCTTCTTGAGTTTCCTATTTAAACACCTCCTCCTCAGTGCAACTTCCAAAATATATGATCACTAATTCACTACTTCAATATCTACCCAAAATTCCTCTCTAAGCCCTTTTCTCTCCTATTGTCAGAAGAAAATCTCACTCACTTTTGATCACCTGATCATACACCAGAGTATCTTTGTCAGTCTGTCTATCTATCTATCCAAATTATTATACTACTACTAGTAGTTCATATAAATAATATTCACACTCAAACTGTCAAACATGTCAAGCAAAAGTTCCCCATCACCTTCAAAGACAAAGAATAAAACTAACCAGCAAGATTCCTCATCCTCCTCAGCACCCACCAACCGGTTCCTGGGCGTCAGGCGTAGGCCGTGGGGCCGTTACGCAGCTGAAATACGCGACCCTTCCACAAAAGAACGCCACTGGCTAGGCACATTCGACACTGCCGAGGAAGCCGCCCTGGCTTACGACAGGGCGGCACGTTCCATGCGCGGTTCCCGTGCACGAACCAACTTCGTGTACTCTGACATGCCACCCGGCTCCTCCGTGACGTCCATCATATCACCGGACGAATCCCAACACGACTTCTCCTCCATTCTCTTCGCCCAGAATCACCATGGCCAACGAAACTCATCTGAAGTCCTGTTCTTCGGACAGAACAGCAACAACAGAGACCAGGTTCATGACCAGGCCTTCTCTGGGACATTTCATCAAACAGGTAATAATGTGCACGTTGAACAGGGGTGGAACAATCAAAGTGGGAATTACGATCAATTGGGGTGTTATAACAACAGCAGCAGCAGCAACTATCCGAATGTGGTGGCAGCTGAATTGCCACCATTGCCACCGGATATCACGAGCAGCTGCTACTCCGGTGAGCCGCCGGTTTTGTCGGAAATGGGACATGAGATACTGAACGATA
>JAYMSR010001030.1:0-11393 GCA_036897825.1 Plantago rigida | reverse complement strand
TGTGACGAAGGAAATGACGACGGGAGGTTATCCGTCGTTAAATCCGTCGTTAGCAAGGCTAACGACGGATCGCTCGATTTTAACGACGGATAGATCCGTCGTTAAAACCGAGTATTTTTGTAGTGCCGGTTGTCAAGGCTGTAACTTAGATTTTTGTTTTTTAATACACGGGTTGACCCTGCCAAGTCGAATCAATGCACAAAGTTATGGTTTTCAATTGGACTTTGAAGGGTTCTAGTTGGACGGGCTCTTGATAAAGTATGAAATAAAGAGATTGAAAAAGTAATAAGAGGAGATTGTGAGTTTCAAACTTTCAATAGAGGAAAATGAATAGCTTTTAGCAAAAACCACCAAACCAAAAAATTGAAAGCTTCTGACAAAACTAAACTGAGGTGGAGGGAGAGAACTTGAACGATTAGGGCAGAGTAGCAAACAACAAACATAACAATTACAATCAATCACATTGACAATTAAAGAATAAATTGTGTATTTTCCCCAAGCACAGCAAAGGGAAATAAATAGCAAGCATTATAAACATGACAACAGGAACCCCTCCCCCAGATCTTTAGCCTTACAACTTAGAGTTCTGAGATCACAACCATTCTCAGATAAATTCTCATTACGGTCTCCAGAACGTGTCAACGTCAAATGCTGTTCCAATTGCGAGTATCGTCATAATCTCGAGTGTTGTCTCCAAGGGCAACCACCTTCAAAGGCCTGGTCTAGTACATCCTCCATCCGCTTTGCAAGAAGTATCTGCAGAAACAATAATTTACAGATTAACATGTAATTTTCTACACCAGTTCTTAGATTCACAATTCAATTGCTACGCAACAGTAAACTGTTCTATAGTAGTAGTAGTGAACAAGAAATGATCCTGAATCTATTGTTAGAAACAATATGGTTTTCATTCTTTGTACTTGGATCTTATTCCTTGTTATGGTCTTCCAGATCCAGCAGTTATTCTCGGAGATTTTAATTGCGTTTTTGAGCAGAAGATGTAATCGATTCCTTCCCTAGCAACACGTTGGAAATCCAACATGGAGTCTATTGAAGAATTTGAAGATAACAAGACTTCTATATAGCTGGACTATTGTGGACATTCCAGACTTTTCTCATGTGTAAGAGGGCATTAATTTGAGGGAAGATCAATGGCTATGAAAAACTTCTAGAGACTACTTTCTGTTTCAAAAGGGCAAAGAGCAGCTCAGGGTCAAGAGTGGACCAAGTATGTTTGGCATTATTTAATTCCACATAAAGTCGACGCATTTGTGTGGGAAGTTTTGCAGGATCGAATACCAACTTTAGTGAACTTACAGACTCGGATTGCGAGTCCAGAACTATCTAATCTGTGCAAGTTTTGTGGTATCAGGCAAGGCGAAGCCTGCCTAAACGTACAATAGCCCAAACATGTTTGCAGAAGAAAAAGTTTATAGTTTGCCTAACAATTTACTAATAATACCAGGAGAGTGTCTATTCTTATATAGAGAATAATCAGCATCACATAAGGACCTCAGTTTCTGGTCTAATTGACTTAAAGAGGATCTTCGTGACCAGTGCATTAATCTCCTAACAGAAATTAAGTTAAATATTAACGAGCAAACGTAGGAAGGTTGAAAGGTGTCAGCTAACATACCTCCATAGATGACAACACGGCTGATGGTACCTCTACTAAATCCTTCAAGTTTCTCTCAGGTAGAATGACTCTTTTGATTCCATACCGATGGGCCGCCAAAACCTGTAGAAAAAACAAAAAATCTGATTTCAAATGCAAATGATTATAATTGATGACCACAAGTCGTAAACAAAAGGAAACAACAAAGCAAAGGCAAATGAGCTTATTTATTGACATGGAGAATATTTAAACTAAAAGGGTTGAGCCAGAACTTACTTTTTCACCAGTAGACAGTACAAATAATCAATAAGCATGTAATTGAAGAGGTGAGGAAACCTAAGACTTCTTGCCAAACATACAAAGTCCCTTGCTAGAAGCCTAAATCTCATTCAAAACTTAGGTTGTGACGGTCAGAACACCCGAAATACATGCCTGCTTTGGTGTCGTTACAAACATTCAACCTTAACGTCATGTCATACGAAGATTCCATGAGAGTGAGTTGTTGTGGAACCAGAATCAGGATGCGGATCGACTATGGGTTAAGCAAAAGATAAGCTTCACATAGATGAAACTGTAACTATATCTAATTTTTAAACCGAACACATGAACATATTCAGCACTGTATTATTTATTACTCCTGAAAAGAACAGCCAGGTTCATCTTGAGGAAACTATGAGTAGAAAAGCAACACAACTAGAGCTATTCAGCCACTATAAAGGTACCTTATCCTTGATGCCCCCAACAGGTAATACTAATCCCCTTAGAGTCAACTCCCCAGTCATAGCCGTATCTGCTCTGACCCTTTTCTGACAGAACAGTGAAACCAGTGAAGTTACAAGAGTCACACCAGCAGATGGGCCATCTTTAGGTACAGCACCCGCTGGAAAATGTATGTGAATATCTCTGCCTTTAAGGAGATTACTGTCCTCAACAGTAGACAATTTTAGTTCTGTTGCTCTGGCTCGTACCTGCAGAATATCAAAGAAGAGATCCAGGAGCAGATTTAAGTTTTGTTGTCAAATACTGCATCTTATCTTGGACGGATAGAAAAAGTATAGTCTTGGGCAAGAGTTGGATATTGATACTAAGCATTATTTTGCAACATACGATTAAAAATATTTACATTCCGAAAAGATAAGCTGCTACTCTAAAAATTTTCAATAGGAAATTGATGGAAGTTGACCAAATGGGAGAATTACAAAAGAAAGAAAGAAAGATAGACTAATAACTCTAGCTAACATTTGGAAACAGAGTCTTGTCAAATTTCAACCACAATATAGAGTCCTACTGAATATAAACAATGAGATATCGTAATAATAAATCAAGTAACTAAAAACTAAGTCAACTACTAATATTATCCCAACTCTAATGGATATCTCCTGATTGCTGTAATATTAGAATTACTAGTATGAACTTGAGATGCTATTGCTGTATGATAAGAGCTACCTGAAGCCAACAAAGTAGACCTACTTGCTCCTCTGACACAAACAAATAGCAGATATCAAGCAAAACTCCTCAAGTGTACTCAAAAACTTCTAATTTTTTTTTTTTGTGTGTGTGGGGGGGGATGAATAACCATGACCACTGCAACAATAATAATGGAACCATGGCCATGATTATTTCCTAAGCTTGTATCTTCATATATATCTTCATGATTATTTCCTATAAAAAGAAATACTACCAGATAAATAATCATAAAAATGGTAGATTAATATAATCTCCATAATTTCAGCTAAACATAATATTCTCCTTACATACTAGCTAGAAGAAGGTACTAATATCTCAAAGATTGCACCAGACTGCACAAAGAGTAATACAGAATGCAAGTACCAAAACCCACATTCGCAAAATAAAGTACTCATGCATAACATGTTCCATGATTGGCATCAGATCAAGTAACATCTCCAAAATCAAAGCTAAACGCCCATCTCATAGGATATGATTAGTCAAGAGACAGTCTGGGAAATTTTACCCATGTCAATGCAATTTGTGCTGATTCTTTAATTACATCTCCAAGTTGGCCGGTCAGATGCAAATCACCTTTTCCAACCATCGCTGTGGCTTCAACAAACTGAACTTCCCCACCAAAGGCTGTCCAAACTAGTCCGACGGATACCCCTGGAGTTGCAACTCTATCTTCGGTTTCTGTGTCATCATATCTTGGCGGCTGATGTTCAGCATGCATGAAGTTTTAAAAATATGTTAATGATCTATAAGATCTAACAAGAAAATAAAGAACAGTAGAGTACATATTTAAACCATATCCAGATGAGTCACTATCAACCAATAATGCAGTTTTCAAGCTAGCCATATCGGTGACTAAGAGGATTGCATTACTTACACCAAGTACTTCCTCCAACATGGTTTCATCTACGATAAGAGGTGATGTCATCCTAAATGCATTTGAGATCTCATGGTTATTTACACCCATTGGGATGACTTCCATTTCTACTTCAGCCTCATCAGCAAGTCTACTCTCTAACAAGGGTGAAGAAGCTAGCTGCTGAACATCTTTGCTAAGTGGATGTTCAGCAACCCTGACAGCTGCTGCACGAGCTAAGGCAGCCAAGTTTCTCTCCAGGTTCCGCACACCAGCTTCTCTTGTGTACCTCTGGATGACAAGTTTTACCGTAGCCTGCAACAAAATTAAAACCATAAAGTATATTGCATCTTTTTGCTATGTTTTACTTATGTCACAATGTTTCCCCTGGACTCTGAAAAAAGGAATATGTGTTCGATGGAAGAAAAAAGAGATTACAAACTGTGTGCATGTAACTTGAAGCAATAGCACCAGCAAAAATGCAAATTGCAAGGCAATATCTGGCATTACAATTATTAACACGTACCAAAAAAATTCAATCAAAATTTCCCCTTTTAAACCCTCTAGAATGACAAAAATTTATGTCCATAGATACTCACAATTTTCAAGCCACTGACTGACTAGATAGCAATTGAACAAGAAAGACAGAATGTAAAATGACTAAAAACCAAAAGGAAACTTCTATATCTTTCTTGCACATAAGTGATAGATAAAATAAGTGATTAACTTCTTATAAATTAGTGATTTCCCTAATTACAGTAATATTTCATCCAAAATACCCTCCTTACTTTACTCCATATCCTTACATTTTCATCATCCATCACGAACTTTATTAACATAATACCTCCACAAATCATTTTTATTCTTCCATCATAAACTTTGTACCATACACAATGTGAATATTTTTAAAAAAAAATAACAGAGGGAGTTGATTGATTGGATCACTAACATAGTACTTCCTCCGTCCCATCCCAAGTTTCCCATTTTGCCATTTTTGTCGTACACTCAAAGCTTCCCATTTCCATCTTTAGCAGTTAAACTCTATACCCCACTTTACTAATACCCTCACACTATACTCATATTTACAACTTTACTAACCCACTATCTCTTTTTTATTCATTCTTTATTCTTTCTTCATTTAAATAATACTCAACTTTCTACTTTATCAACCCACTATCAATTTTTATTCATTCTTTATTATTTCCTCATTTCGATATTATTCAACCTTCCACTTCTTTTTTTACCAAAAGTCAAATGGAAAACATGGGACGAGACGGGACCGTGGAAGTAGTAATTAAAAGTAATTGAAAAAAAACCGTACAGAAATGAATGCGATAGAAATGAAAACGTAAAGAATTGAATGCAACGGAGTGAGCAGGATGGTAAAGAGCACAGAAGGAACAAGGGTTTAACTTCAAATAATACGATAAATATCTCCAATAAAGATTAGAGATGTAGTTACACAGTTAGATGAAATTTATGATGAACAATTATTGTCTGGCATTTTTAGTTTAGGATCATAGCTTTGCATAATAAAACACCAGCGAACAGCAGTTTACAGCTGCATGCCCAAGGGAAATGCAGAAGCAAATATGCAATATATTTACATTTGGAGTTCTGCATCATTATCACACTCAAGTGGAAAAAATGTGAATTAACTTGTGTACCTTGGGAAATTGCAGCAAATCTAAAGTTAAGCCATGCTGTTCAAGAACTCTTGGAATTAAATGCCTCATCGTTATTCCTAATTTCTCTTCAGGTGTATACCCAGGCAGCTCAATAACTTCCATCCGGTCTAGGAGCGGTGGAGGTATGGGCTGTAATCTATTTGCAGTAGCAACAAATATAACTTTTGAAAGGTCAAATGGCACATTCAAATAGCTAATCATTTCAGTTAAGGATTGCTGTGACAATCTATGCTGTTAGTACGATTCTCTTAGAATAATGTGCATTTCACATAATGAAAACTCAAATATATGAAATTATAATCAATACTGCACCCTAAAGAGGACTGAGCGACCGCACGGTCATAAATTCTGTGCTCGTGATTTGTCTCTTACGGGTTGGAAGCATACAAACAGTTTCTCTGAAAAAATTCAGAGGCAAGGCTTTTTAAACAAAACATGGTATCTAATCTGTTTTAGAATCACAATCACTTCCAGTACCTTGCAAATGATTGTTGCAAAGTCATAATAGCTTTCCTAAAAGTGACTGAATGCTATGTGCAAGAACATATTATTTGCTGGGAATTTCTACCTTAGGGAGTGTTTGCAACAGCTTCTAAGTTACAACTTACAACTAAATTTAAGGAGAAACTGGATTTTGAGTGTTTGCAACAACTCATAACTCATAAGTTGGCAGATTCTCATGAATTAAGCTGGATAAGTTGAAGTTAAGGAAATTGACTTGGACCTCCTTAATTAAACAACTTCTAAATTGTTTTATCAGAAAAATATAAATTTGCAAACACTTTCTTGCAAATTTTTAACTTTTAAGTAGTTCTTTTGCAAAATCCAACCAAATTCTCTAATAAGCCAATTTTACCAACTTCTCCTTAAATTGAGCTCCTTCAAATAAGGTGGAAAATACCCTCTTAGTATTTTAGGAATTTCATGGATTCTTTAAACTTTTTCCTCAACTTCAAAAAATTCACCCACCTCAATATTTTTACTGAGTTTTCTAATACTATCCTTGTAAATGTAACTATGTATGCCTATATCATGAAAGATACTCCCTCCATCTCACTATTAAATACCCACTTTCCTTTAATTGACATCCGATTAATATATACTCAAAAAATGGCAGTACAACCTCATATGCCAATTATCTTTCTACTTTTTATTCCCTCTCATACTTTTTGGTTAAGTTTGACTAACGGAGTACAAAATTTACATCAATTTCAAATGGATCATGTCACACAAAACTGCATGCTGGGTCACAACTTTTTCACGCAGATAGATTCCTAAACTTGTGAATCGGATAAAACCCATGTATCTCCAACCGAAGAACAAGATGAAGATTTCTACAGCATGAAGTCACGAGAACAAGAGTAGCTCTTGAGACGCTAAAATGTAATTAAAAATAAAATAGTTAAGATAGACCAGCATAACGAATGAGAGGATACTGATCATTGAAGGTTTTGTTTTGTTCAGGATCAAGGACCTCAAGCAGCGCAGAAGCTGGATCTCCCCGAACATCAGAACCAGTTTTGTCGATCTCATCCAGTAACAGGACTGGATTGCAAACACCAACACGCTGAAGTAATTAAAAACAGCATACCACTTTAGGTTCTCACTCAAGGAGAAGAATCATGAGATATAAATCTTTGACAAGAGCAGGACTAGAAAAGGAAACTCTGACTCAATTTTCATCCTCAATTTAAATTATCAAAGTCTAAAGGCAGAATAATATATAAAGGGGAACCATTCCCTCACTGAGGTCGACCTTCTTTGAGATTCTTATCTCTTGATATTTGAATTTTGAACCTACTACCAATACCCTTTTATATAATCCTGAATACACTCTGCAGCAATTGAGTTGCAGAGTAATCCAACCTGATTCATCTCCGTCGTGCTATACTCATTGCAGTCATTCCTAAACAAATGAAGCTTTTTGTATTACTGTCTATCCAGCTGGTCCTTATTCGAACCTTCTCATTCAATTACTTCTCACAAAGAGTGCAACCATTGCATCATGACAAACAAGGGCACTTCAAATAGAAGGGCATAAATAAATCCCATGGGACAGCTACTATCAGTATATTCAATTATCATTTCAATCGGAACACATCTTTCAGAAATCTTTATCCAAATTAATTAAAGCAAAAAAATAGGGGGCCATCAAAGCAGAATTCTCACCTTAAGCCCATCAATAAGGCGGCCAGGCATGCTTCCAATATAAGTTCGTCTATGCCCTCTAATATCAGCTTCATCTTTAACACCACCCAAAGATATACGGAGAAATTTTCTGCCAAGAGCAGCAGCAATGGACGATGCTAATGATGTCTTCCCAACGCCTGGTGGCCCAACAAAGCACAATACTGGGCCTCTTGCATCTGGTTTGAGCTGTATGAAATGTTTGAGAATGACTCATATTAAATCAACAGTGCCAAGATCAGAAAGTATGAAGACACTGGTAACATGTAAACAACCTTGCGAACAGCTAAATATTCAATGATCCTCTGCTTGACCTTTACCAATCCATAATGGTCACTATCCAGACGTTCTTTTGCTGCTTTCAAGTCCAACTCCCGTTCTTCACTAACTTTTTGCCAGGGAAGGTCAGCAAGAAGCTCCAGGTATACTCGAGAACTATTATATCCAGGTTGCTGAGGCTGCATTTTTTTCAATCTCCTAATATATGTATTGAATTCAGAAGGATAAGTTTCTGAATTGAAAATCAAAGTATCATTTGAAGCTCTGTGGTTAATAGTTAATTGTCATGAACCCATGTACAAAATGTTTAATGTCAAGTAATTTATAAGCATGCAAATGAAAGAGGAAGATTTCTTCAACTATGAGTGCTCAACTCATAATTCGGAAATTATTCATCTATAACTTCAGTTAAGGCATTAACAACATTGCAGCTCTGTTAACTAAGTTAAATATAAGATTACTTAGCATTGCTAGTTCAATCATCAAAACATGATATTCTTCATCTCCTTTTAAACATTAGCACCTATGAATTGCTGTTCACAAATAGATTTGATCTAGCAAACACCAATAAGGAAACAATGTATAAGTTAATATCTCCTCCAAGTCTCTGCTCCATGAAGGATCAGATATCAGCATACCTTAATTCTCTCTGAGCATGTTTCCATATGTTTGCTGGCATCCCCACATCTTGCATCTTCCTCTCCAGAGCAGCCACATCATCCTCATCATCATCATTATCACCCAGTTCTTCTTTTATAGCCCTCATCTGGTATATGGTTTATAAAAGCAGAGCATATATATTATGATTAATTTAACGCTACATACAAACAAACAAATAGCACTAAGAAAAGTTAACGCTGAGATTTGACCTAATTAACAAAAGAAATTATGAATTTATGTTATGAAAATGAAAACTGATAAGTATGATCTACTCTCATAAACCATATAAATGAGAAGGAAAGGTTGCACAATCAATATGGTCCCATTTGGACTCATGAGCAAGAAAAGTAACTTTCAAGATTGCTTACTGAGGAGAGTTTTTTAACCGAAAACACACATGTTACTGAAGTTGAATATCAGGTTGAATGGTTGAAGATGATTATAAACATTCTGCTTCACACTTCAATAGTTCTAAAAAATATATTTTAATATGACTAATGTTGACATGCAGTATGGTTGGCAAGCTGAACATCCGTTGTTGACAAAAACGAAAGAAATTTTGGTTTCATGTAGATGCTTGGAAGACTTCAAAGTTTCTAAGTGATGTTCCAGTTGCTATGGGTAAAGATGGAACCAAAAAGACTCCATTGTTGGATAGAAATCTAAACCTCAATGAGACTCAAGAAATTATTCTCAATTATACAAGTTGGAATGAGCCAGATTCAAATTACTTGGAAGTTGACTTTGTAATACCAAATAAGTAGAAGAGTACATCCATTCTTGAATTTTTTGGTTCTCATAGGCCCATAAATTTTTGACACCAAAGCGTCATTTACTTTTAGTAAAAATCTCGTGAAAAATGCTCTCCGCTGTGGCAATTACACTGAGCGTGTAACCTCCACTGATGGTGAGACCTCGTGGCCAGCCCCCAAAAAAGTGGTGGGGAAGACGCCGGTGGTGGTTAGGACAACAGGAGATCCACGAGTAATACTGTGGGGGAAGAATCGATGAATGATTTGGGATTTCTGAGAGAACTTGGTATGAGGATTCAGAATCCCGATGAATCAAATCGAATGAGATGATTGAGGAAGATGTTTTGAATAAGATTATGGAAGAACTTAATGATAATAGTGATCAACAGGATACAAATAAGGAACTGTGAAACTGATAGAGCGGAGGATTTAGAGATAAAGAGATAGATGATTTTGGTGTAGCAATTAGCTACATTTTCTGGAGATTTACTGAAATATCTAAAATAAAGTAAAGAGACAAAACACCTGAAAGGGCGAAACCAACTCCTAAGAGCGAAATAGACTAAAATCTGACTAATGAATAATAAGCCCTAAAATGCTCTTATATACTGAGCCAGATACTCAGTACCTATCAAAGATAATACAGGGAAAAAGATCACTAAACCAGTTGAATATGAACAGAAACCTGTTTATTATGCTAAGTGTAAGAAGCTGGGACATAACTGTGAAAACAAACCTCCTGCTCCAATTAGACCTATATAGAACAGCAAACATGACCGGAAAAAAAGACTGAGAATGCGCAACTTATAGAGGGGGGACCTAGAGGAAATTCAACTCGGAATCAGGAACAGGTGGTGGAAAGTACTAGCAGCCAGCAGGGATACTGTATTGGCTGATAAAGAGAAAGCTCCTATGCAGGGGAGTGCATATAATGCATATGAGATGCTGGGGACTAGGAATGATCTTGTATTGACCTATGACAAGCTCCCACAATACTTAGCTGGAATGTACAGGGTCTAAATAAAGCAGCACAACACACTGAGATATGCTCACATCTAGTGTTCGGAATGTGTAGGGTCCAGTCCCTACCCATACCCATTTATACCAAATCAGGTCCAGGCCCAAACCCAACCGTGTTAAGCATATTCCCAGACCCACTAAATAAGTTAAAGGGATCCTTGTAAACACACGATAATAGATGGGTTTTAATGGGTTAACCCTTACACCCAGTCTAAATTCATGGCTAATCTCCATTCTCCAAAATTCACAACTAATCTCTGATTCACAAACTCTTTCTCTCCAAAAAAGAATTTTAGTTTAATCTTTTAAGTCAGATTTTAAATTAGCATTGGGTGGTAGGGTGGATCATCTAAAACATCACGGGATTACCAAGGGACTATTTCAATTAGGATTGTCTAAGATTGACTAGGATATGTTTGATAAATTGTGGTGTGATTGTGCAAGTATGAGAAAATGTGTTGGAATTAGAAGAAATAAGTAAGATGGATATGAAGGCTATGTTTAGCAAAACTAGCTGGTAGTTGATTGGCTAGCTGATAAGCTACTTGATTTTTATAAAGTATAAAGTAAACTAACTTAGCTGATAAGCTAAATATGATATGTAAAAACAAGCTTTCTGGACAAGCTTATCAGATCAGGTAGCTTATTAGCTACCAGACGTTCACATAAGAGTTTTATTTGAAAAACAAGTTTATCGAGTTGTTAATCTAGTGCTAAACAAAGGCGAAGTTTTAACATGATTCATAGGGTGGTAATTAGGTGGGCTTTGGGGCAAAAGTAGATTTAAAAGTAACCAAATACTCCCTCCGTCCCGGATTCATCTTCTCGCTTTCCTTTTTAGTCCGTCCCGGATTCATCTTCCCGTCCCAAAT